>CANNZV010003026.1:0-75771 GCA_947561585.1 Caprella mutica
ATGAGGTCAAATTATCAGGGAGTCAAACTACTAGGGAGTCAAATTACCAGGGAGTCAAATTACCAGGAAGTCAAATTACCAGGGAGTCAAATTACCAGGGAGTCAAATTACCAGGGAGTCAAATTACCAGGGAGTCAGATTACCAGGGTGTCAAATTACCAGGGGGTCAAATTACCAGGGAGTCAAATTACCATGAGGTCAAATTATCAGGGAGTCGAATTACTAGGGAGTCAAATTACCAGGGAGTCAAATTACCAGGGAGTCAAATTACCAGGGAGTCAGATTACCAGGGAGTCAAATTACCAGGGAGTCAGATTACCAGGGAGTCAGATTACCAGGGAGTCAGATTACCAGGGAGTCAGATTACCAGGGAGTCAGATTACCAGGGGGTCAAATTACCAGGGAGTCAAATTACCATGAGGTCAAATTATCAGGGAGTCAAATTACTAGGGAGTCAAATTACCAGGGAGTCAAATTACCAGGTAGTCAAATTACCAGGGAGTCAGATTACCAGGGAGTCAAATTACCAAGGAGTCAGATTACCAGGGAGTCAGATTACCAGGGAGTCAGATTACCAGGGAGTCAAATTACCAGGGAGTCAAATTACCAGGGAGTCAGATTACCAGGGAGTCAAATTACCAGGGAGTCAAATTACCAGGGAGTCAGATTACCAGGGAGTCAGCTGAATATATTTATATTTACAGAAAATGATTTAATTACTAGATGAATATTTTGCAACAAAATTTTATATTTATTCTATAGTTATTAGAAAATGAGTGACAATATTTATTTATTTCATTATTTCAAAATTAGTACGGTATTGTAGATAACTAACTGCTGCTAAAGGTAATTTGAATATACTTTATTCTTCTTCTTCACAATGGAATTAAAGTTAATTTATTCTACAGTTGAAAATTCAATGAAAAAAAATATCTACCTTACAAATTTTATTTGGATTTCACTATCACCAGAATGTTGCATTCCCACATCTATTCCATTACTTTTAATGGACTCAAGGCACGCAGAAAGAGATTCAGAAAGAGAGATGATAAAGTACGGGTTTAAGCTCACGAAGTGAATCTCTTGAATTGTTTCGTGGTTTTTAAGTTTATCTACCAATTCTAAAATAGAATCAACTACCTGATCATTTTGTCTGTTCTCTCTTTCTGACACAATGATGATTTTGAGTAATATTAGTTTAGTACATTTGGTGAGAAGTTCGTTTTTGAACCCCGCAATGTTACTATAGACAACTAAAAACCTTTCGAGAGTTTCGCTGAAAAAAAGATCGGCAAAGTAAGGGCAATGGAAGTTCCCATACAACTTAATATCCTTAGATTGAATACTATTGAATGCTCCTGGTACTTCTTCAGTAACTACCAAATTACCAAACAACCAAACAAATTCCAACAACTCACACTTTCCAAGAGCATTTAGATTTGCAAGAGTTATGTCCGTTCCTTTATAAACTGCATTTATCAAAGTATCCGAACATTTCTCTATCGCAGCTTGAAATAGTTTTGGTGATCCTTCTACTGTAATACTCGTCATGGCAGGTGGAGCAACATGTACGATTTTATTCATGCCACCAGCACTCTTCTTCACATGGGAACGGATTATAAACTTGTTATTAGACATTATGAGAGTGTCCATATCAGCATCGTCTATTCCAAACTCTATGTTATCATTCCATTTATTTTTGAGTATAGATATCAGTAATCGCTGATATCCAACATATCTCAAAAAAATACCATTTAAGTAATGAATTATAATAGTTGCAGCTTGTAAATCCCTGCATTTACTAAATTCATGCTGTATTTTCCTTCGAAAGTTTAGAACGGACTGATAGGTGTGGGTGGCAAACAATTCACTGTCCTGTTGGAGTACAAAACGGTTAGAGAATCACATTTTATCGTCTATTATATTTGTCTGCAAAAATGGTCAGTTATTTGCAAATGAGATGTATGTATTTCTCCATCAAAAAATATTAGTCATTTTTGCCTTTCTAATATGAGTTATGAAGAACACCAAGCCATAAAACACAATTTGAAAAGTTTTTTTTATCACGCATCCTAATAAGTTTTTGAATAATTTATTGAACAATAAGTCCCTCTCATATCAAATCGCATGTTGTGTCTTAGCATCAGAAAACAAAGTAAAGGACAAATTTTGAAAGAAAAAATTGACTGGGGAAATCAGATCTGCAAAAGTAACCTTTAATATAATTTTTTTTTAATAAACTGAAATACATTCGCATTTCAACAGATATAATTTAAAAATGTGAAAACATAGAATACAGGCAGGCCTCGCTTTAAGTACAACTCACTTTAGTAAAAATTGTAACTTATTTCGAGTCATGTTTCGAAATAAGAACTGTTCGTATACCTATAAAACGGAGACAATTTTCTGTGATTATTTCACGGTAACTAAAAAAACATCAAAATTATAATCCAGATTAGTTTATTAGAAGCAATTGGTTCAGAAATTCAACATGTCCATATTAAGGTTAGTTCCGTGTTATTGTACAGTTCCATATTTTCGAAAATGTAAAAATCTTTATATAATAATCATTATTTAACTTTTATTTCAATTGTTATCCATGATACCAATTAGAATAGAAGTTAAATGATAATTATAATATTTTCTTTTCTGACGTGTCCGAAGTTGTAGAACCAACCAATAACCTGGAACTTTGTACCCTACTACCGAAAATATTTCATAGAGCATAAAATTGCTGTTTGTTAAATGTAGCACAATAATTATAGAAATCTAAGTATCTATTAATTACTCACCTATACTGAGTGAGAGTTAAGCTATGGATGGATTTTAAAACATTTAATAAATGCACGACTTTAAACTTTTTCATCACAGTCACAAACAATGAAAGACTGTATGTTATTAACAATATGCTTAGGTATATACGTAGTACTCTAATAACTCAAAAAAAAATTTTTCTTTCTATAACTCTTAGAAAATGAGACATGTAATCAAGGAGTGACAATTATAAATTTCTTGTTACTTTTATTCGCTTTAGTTACCGTTTGGTAACTAAACTGAGTCGTGATTTGGTAACTAAAGCGAGGGATGCCTGTATAAAAAAACCAACTGCAATCACATAATAGATAAAATAAAAATGCTGCAATATTTCAAAGTGACAATAATTTAATAGTTTAGATCCTAATTTCAAAAAAATTAAATCATAAATGACATATATACTTGTTTTATTGTGTTTCAGCAAAGCATCTAACCATAACAAGTCAAGTTGTGAAATCATTTGAAGAAATCTTACTACCTAGCGAATGTGAATCATAGTACAGTACTTTAAAAGGATAGTAAAGTCAAAATCAAACAACCGCCAAACTGGTTTTAAATCGATTTAGAGTATTTAATTACGTAATATTTAAATGCTCGTTTATTTTTTTTTAATGTTCAAATAAAAAGTATATTATAAAATTAGCGACACCTAGCGGAAGAACTTGCACTCATTAGTATGTTTGTCGTTTTCATATTAATTTATGTATGCAGTAATCAAGCTTTGTGTTCGTCAAAATGGTGAAAAAGTTATGTGAATTCGAAGATAAGAAGGCATAGTTTTAAAAATAAAGCCATCTCTTTACTTGAACTTGAATCTAGATAGAAACTTCTTTCAGTTGGTTTGTTTACAAGATGGCGTCATGGATTGTGGTGCCATCTACCGTTAGCACTTGGTAAGAAATCATATATATGTAAAATTATATATTTCCATTATTTGATTTTATTGAACATAATAATTCTACACGAATATTTTATTCTTACTGAGCAATATTTTGACATAAAAATTGTTTAAAAAATGACTGTACTGCCCCTTTAATTGTCCTGTACTTAGATACACCAATCAAAATTTGAATAGGATTAGCTAATGAGAGAAAATTCGTTCTATAGAAGAAATAACGAGTGTGTTCATTTTAGCTTAATCCACATATACAACCAACAGCCTCTTTTAGATTCTTTGACTTGTTTATATAACATATTAATAGAGTGTACTATACACTATACAGAGTGGCGCAAAAAAAGGAAACCTATTTTCAAATTAGTTTATTTTACAAACTATTCAAGTTAGAATTTTTTTTAAACTCAGTTTTATTCAGTTACTTTTTCTGAAACGATCTTGAAAATCTGTTAAAGTAACGACAAAAATGAAACATCCAGAAGCGAATTTAAAAAATGGAAATAAAAAGGGCTTGCACATTGCGCAAGGACAAAAAGAAAAGAACAAAGATTTTTTATTGTGACATGTTATTTAAACACTGAAAGATTTGAACAGGTTCAACCTAATTTTGAATATTGCTTTCCAGAAACATTTCCACAAACTATAAAACCATATTCCCATTTTTTTCATTTTTTTTCAACCATATTAACTAATGTTATCAAGTTGAAAACTGAAAAAAAAATATGAACAAAAAGCGATTAAGTCGCTGGTGAACAGTACGAACACATGAAAACATTAATATAAATTAACAGCTTATTGAGAATCCAAAAATATCAATCAGAAGGAACGGATTAGGCATCATTAAAGACACATTTCTCAAAATTGTTAAACACGATTTGAGACATCATCTTTCTAAGAAGCATATAAAGTTCGGACTCTTAGAACTGATTTACCGAACTGTCCACATTTTGCAAAATGGTTTCTGCAATGAAATGCACGTTTTATAGTATTTCCATGAATGAAGGAGCGTCAAATAACCAAATCGTTATATAAATGCAAAAGAGTATGATTCAATTTACTGCTACCATGTGGAAATAAATTATACCTTCATTTAATTCGCCCATTTGTTTGATTCGCTGCAGGATGATTGATTTTAGTCGTTCATTTAACAGAGTTTCAAGATAAAAGCCAAAAAAGTATACGAATAAAACACTTTTGTTATAAAAATTTTCAGCTTTAATGGTTTGCAAAAAACTGATTTGAAAATGGGTTTCCTTAATTTTGCGCCATCCTGTTTATGGAATAGAGTATAGACTCTATACTCTATTTATCCTTCTTCTAAAGACTCACCTTGAATATTATATGATTCCTATTGCATTTTTGTTCACTGAGTGCGTTGAAACGATGGTTCACTTTAGGAATAGTTGTAAGATCAGCCAGGGTTTCGAAATGCTCTAATATCTTGATGACCATTTCATCGGGCAATTGATCCATCATATTGGTCTGAAATTGGAACAAATAATTAAAAGATGGTTATTAATTATCTATTTATTAAATAATAAAGATTCGTGGCTAACTCGTCGCTGCATTCAAAAGTGGCAGTCGACCGATTGAAGTGAAATGATCTTCAAACAGATCGACTGAAAGAATGGAAACGGAACTAGGTGAAAGAATAGAAACAGAACTAGGTGAAAGAATGGAAACGGAACTAGGTGAAAGAATATAAACAGAACTAGGTGAAAGAATGGAAACGGAACTAGGTGAAAGAATAGAAACAGAACTAGGTGAAAGAATGGAAACGGAACTAGGTGAAAGAATAGAAACAGAACTAGGTGAAAGAATGGAAACGGAACTAGGTGAAAGAATAGAAACAGAACTAGGTGAAAGAATGGAAACGGAACTAGGTGAAAGAATAGAAACAGAACTAGGTGAAAGAATGGAAACGGAACTGAGTGAAAGAATGGAAACGGAACTAGGTGAAAGAATGGAAACGGAACTAGGTGAAAGAATAGAAACAGAACTAGGTGAAAGAATAGAAACAGAACTAGGTGAAAGAATAGAAACAGAACTAGGTGAAAGAATGGAAACGGAACTAGGTGAAAGAATAGAAACAGAACTAGGTGAAAGAATAGAAACAGAACTAGGTGAAAGAATAGAAACGGAACTAGGTGGAAGAATAGAAACGGAACTAGGTGAAAGAATAGAAACGGAACTAGGTGAAAGAATAGAAACAGAACTAGGTGAAAGAATAGAAACGGAACTAGGTGGAAGAATAGAAACGGAACTAGGTGAAAGAATAAAAACGGAACTAGGTGTAAGAATAGAAACAGAACTAGGTGGAAGAATAGAAACAGAACTAGGTGAAAGAATAGAAACAGAACTAGGTGAAAGAATAGAAACGGAACTAGGTGGAAGAATAGAAACGGAACTAGGTGAAAGAATAGAAACGGAACTAGGTGAAAGAATAGAAACAGAACTAGGTGAAAGAATAGAAACGGAACTAGATGGAAAAATAGAAACGGAACTAGGTGAAAGAATAAAAACGGAACTAGGTGTAAGAATAGAAACGGAACTAGGTGGAAGAATAGAAACGGAACTAGGTGAAAGAATGGAAACGGAACTAGGTGAAAGAATAGAAACAGAACTAGGTGAAAGAATAGAAACAGAACTAGGTGAAAGAATAGAAATGGAACTTGGTGAAAGAATGGAAACGTAACTAGGTGAAAGAATGGAAACGTAACTAGGTGAAAGAGTAGAAACAGAACTAGGTGAAAGAATAGAAACAGAACTAGGTGAAAGAATAGAAACAGAACTAGGTGAAAGAATAGAAACAGAACTAGGAGAAAGAATAGAAACAGAACTAGGTGAAAGAATGGAAACGGAACTAGGTGAAAGAATAGAAACAGAACTAGGTGAAAGAATAGAAACAGAACTAGGTGAAAGAATAGAAACGGAACTAGGTGGAAGAATAGAAACGGAACTAGGTGAAAGAATAGAAACGGAACTAGGTGAAAGAATAGAAACAGAACTAGGTGAAAGAATAGAAACGAACTAGGTGGAAGAATAGAAACGGAACTAGGTGAAAGAATAAAAACGGAACTAGTTGTAAGAATAGAAACGGAACTAGGTGGAAGAATAGAAACAGAACTAGGTGAAAAAATAGAAATGGAACTTGGTGAAAGAATGGAAACGTAACTAGGTGAAAGAATAGAAACAGAACTAGGTGAAAGAATAGAAACAGAACTAGGTGAAAGAATAGAAACAGAACTAGGAGAAAGAATAGAAACAGAACTAGGTGTAAGAATAGAAACAGAACTAGGTGAAAGAATAGAAACAGAACTAGGTGTAAGAATAAAAACAGAACTAGGTGAAAGAATAGAAACAGAACTAGATGGAAGAATAGAAACGGAACTAGGTGAAAGAATAAAAACGGAACTAGGTGAAAGAATGGAAACGGAACTAGGTGAAAGAATAGAAACAGAACTAGGTGAAAAATAGAAACAGAACTAGGTGAAAGAATAGAAACAGAACTAGGTGAAAGAATAGAAACAGAACTAGGTGAAAGAATAGAAACAAAACTAGGAATAATAATAATCTGCCTTCTTGACATTTTCTACATATCAATAATATTCTTCTTCCTCTTAGACTTGTCGTAGAAGAGAAATGTATTGATTGATCTTAACATACAAAAATTCTATAGACGTGAATATCAACACAAAAATTATCTAGAAGTATCAAAGAACTCGTCAATATTACCAAACTAAACAATAATATCTGTACAACTCTGCCGTGAAAATGACAAAGTAGAAAAGTCTTCCCAAACGAGTCAGAGAAGCAGCTTCTACTTTCATATTGAAAAGAAACAAATTAAAATGTAACAATATCTGCATTGAATATTCCATTTGTAAAATGAAACTCACGTTTGTATCTTCGTTATTCTCCATAACTTTTTGACTCAATATCACAATTCTTAGAGACTCCAAGGGACAGCTTGAACCTCACTTGTTGAGATGTACCTTCGAAATGAATGGTCTTGAGAATTACAGCTGGCTTTCATAGTGCGGAGATTTTCGAAAAAAGATGTACAAAGAGGCTTTGACGTCATACCTCAACCACAAGAACAATGTACATCCTGTTTGGTAACCTTTTTATCGGAAAAAAATAAACAAAGAGACTTTGACCGTCATATGCCTACAGCCTACCACAAGAACAATGTACATCCTGTTTGGTAACATTCTGTTCCAAAACGTTGCTAAAAATTACTCATTAAAACTAAATGTTAAACTTAATTCTCTTATTGAGTTCATTTTTTATTTAGTAATCTGAATGTAAGAATATCTATAATGGAAATAGATATATATTATAAATGTATTCATGTATTGGTACCTTTTCTTCATTGTTTAAATTTAGGCCTAATACAAACCTACACTGTGAACGTATTTCAATCTTGTGACCGGTGATACACGGACACATGTGTACATAGAGATGGGCGGGATTGTACTTTCCAAGTACCAAGTTAAAGTACTAAGTAACAAGAAAGTACTTCAAGTACTACTTGAACAGTTGCTTACAGTTGCTAGATATTGCCTATTGCATTCAAGATATTCTAATTGATTCGTTCTATAATCTCTGTAAGACTGAATCTTTTTCCATCTGGAAATGTATTTACAGCACCGTACACACTATCAAACTGGGTAAAATCTAGAGTTTGAAGAGCCAGAAGAAAAATTGTTTGTCTAACAGTACAATCGAAACTAAGAAAATGTATATTTTTTATGAAGATGATATTTTATATATTCTGAATTACAATCATGTACATGAGATATATTGACCAATTGAAGTACAATGCCTATAATTATTTTGTGATACCAAGATATCGCAACCAATATTTTCCACACGCGTATATTAAAAAGAGTCACTGTGATTATGTACTATCAGAGAAAAGAGTCACTGTGATGATGTACTATCAGAGAAAAGAGTCACTATGATGATGTACTATCAGAGAAAAGTGTCACTGTGATGATGTACTATCAGAGAAAAGAGTCACTGTTATTATGTACTATCAGAGAAAAGTGTCACTGTGATGATTTACTATCAGAGAAAAGAGTCACTGTTATGATGTACTATCAGAGAAAAGTGTCACTGTGATTATGTAATATCAGAGAAAAGTGTCACTGTGATGATGTACTACCAGAGAAAAGAGTCACTGTGGTGATGTACTATCAGAGAGAAGTGTCACTGTGATGATGTACTATCAGAGAAAAGAGTCACTGTTATTATGAACTATCAGAGAAAAGAGTCACTGTGATGATTTACTATCAGAGAAAAGAGTCACTGTTATTATGTACTATCAGAGAAAAGTGTCACTGTGATGATTTACTATCAGAGAAAAGAGTCACTGTTATGATGTACTATCAGAGAAAAATGTCACTGTGATTATGTACTATCAGAGAAAAGTGTCACTGTTATTATGTACTATCAGAGAAAAGAGTCACTGTGGTGATGTACTATCAGAGAGAAGTGTCACTGTGATGATGTACTATCAGAGAAAAGAGTCACTGTTATTATGAACTATCAGAGAAAAGAGTCACTGTTATGATGTACTATCAGAGAAAAGTGTCACTGTGATGATTTACTATCAGAGAAAAGAGTCACTGTTATGATTAGGGTTGTGACTTTGCATATCTTGCATATTGGTGAAATAATGCATATGCATATAAAAAAACGCATATGCAAATCTTGAAATGCATATGCAAATAGAAAATGCATATGCAAATAAAAAAGGGATATGCAAAATAGAAAGTGCATATACAAATTATAGATGCACATTAGAAAAAATAATATGCAAATAGAAAATGATTAGTGAAATAAGTTGATTTTTGATATTCAGATGATAAACTTTTACATATATTAATGAATAGTATCAGGCAAATGAATAAGAGCTAGATTTTTATTCTACTTAAGAAATTTAAATTATTATAGGCTAGGTTATAACGATCGAGATGGGGAATTTGGTTGAACGCTGGTTCAGTTATGCGAATAACAGGATGATAAATAAATGCCGGATAAAATATAATCTTTTGCAAATTTGCGGAGGTAATAATAAAATTTAATTAACTTATCGACTGATCTTCCTATTTTCTAAACTAGTGTTACTGCATATATTCATTTATATATTACATATACAGGTAAAGCTCGTACAACGGACAGTATACAGGTAAAGCCCCCCCTAGCTACAATTGGGACAAAAATTAGTTTAATTGGGGATTTTAACTTTTAAGTTTTCTTTAACAGCATTTCAAAGAAACTCTAATGAGGGTAAACAATCTCAGATTATTATTGAATAAATATTTTAATGAAATTCTTAAAATATTTATATAACTTACTCATATAATTGTACGTAGGTACGAAATAATAAAGTAAGTAAAATGAAACAAAAATATTAGTAACTAAACCAAGTGAAAATATAGGGTAGTTACACCTCTTTTTAATTTTATAGAGTTTCTCTAATCAAAGAGAAAATGTGTAAGAAATGGGTAACAAAATCAAAATACTGAAAATCTTAAAAACCATACATTAAGTGTTTATTGTAAATTGTAATACCTTGAATATAATAAATGTACGACTAAATAATTGGTAGACTTAAAATATATTAGTTTCTTAGTAACAGCCTATTTCGAGAAATCCATATTTGTAATGTTTTTTTAATTAAAATTATTTGCTGCATATATTTTGTATATGCGTTTTAAAAATGCATATATTTTGCATATGCGTTTTATAAATGCATATGCGTTTTATAAAATGCATATGCATTTTATGAAAATGCATATTTCAAACGAATATGCACTAAATATTTATGTGCATACACTGCATAATATGCAGTGCATATTGTCTCAACCCTAGTTATGATGTACTATCAGAGAAAAGAGTCACTGTTATGATGTACTATCAGAGAAAAGTGTCACTGTGATGATTTACTATCAGAGAAAAGAGTCACTGTTATGATGTACTATCAGAGAAAAATGTCACTGTGATTATGTACTATCAGAGAAAAGTGTCACTGTTATTATGTACTATCAGAGAAAAGAGTCACTGTGGTGATGTACTATCAGAGAGAAGTGTCACTGTGATGATGTACTATCAGAGAAAAGAGTCACTGTTATTATGAACTATCAGAGAAAAGAGTCACTGTTATGATGTACTATCAGAGAAAAGTGTCACTGTGATGATTTACTATCAGAGAAAAGAGTCACTGTTATTATGAACTATCAGAGAAAAGAGTCACTGTTATGATGTACTATCAGAGAAAAGTGTCACTGTGATGATTTACTATCAGAGAAAAGAGTCACTGTTATGATGTACTATCAGAGAAAAATGTCACTGTGATTATGTACTATCAGAGAAAAGTGTCACTGTTATTATGTACTATCAGAGAAAAGTGTCACTGTGATGATTTACTATCAGAGAAAAGAGTCACTAGCTGTTATGATGTACTATCAGAGAAAAGTGTCACTGTGATTATGTACTATCAGAGAAAAGTGTCACTGTGATGATGTACTATCAGAGAAAAGAGTCACTGTGGTGATGTACTATCAGAGAAAAGTGTCACTGTGATGATGTACTATCAGAGAAAAGAGTCACTGTTATTATGTACTATCAGAAAAAAGAGTCACTGTTATGATGTACTATCAGAGAAAAGTGTCACTGTGATGATGTACTATCAGAGAAAAGAATCACTGTGATTATGTACTATCAGAGAAAAGTGTCACTGTGATGATGTACTATCAGAGAAAAGAGTCACTGTGATGATGTACTATCAAATAAAAGAGTCAATGTGATGATGTACTATCAGAGAAAAGAATCACTGTGATTATGTGCTATCAGAGAAAAGTGTCACTGTGATGTTGTACTATCAGAGAAAAGAGTCACTGTGATGATGTACTATCAAATGAAAGAGTCAATGTGATGATGTACTATCAGAGAAAAGAATCACTGTGATTATGTACTATCAGAGAAAAGAGTCACTGTGATGATGTACTATCAGAGAAAAGAGTCACTATGATGATGTACTATCAGAGAAAAGTGTCACTGTGATGATGTACTATCAGAGAAAAGAGTCACTGTTATTATGTACTATCAGAGAAAAGTGTCACTGTGATGATTTACTATCAGAGAAAAGAGTCACTGTTATGATGTACTATCAGAGAAAAGTGTCACTGTGATTATGTACTATCAGAGAAAAGTGTCACTGTGATGATGTACTATCAGAAAAAAGAGTCACTGTGGTGATGTACTATCAGAGAGAAGTGTCACTGTGATGATGTACTATCAGAGAAAAGAGTCACTGTTATTATGAACTATCAGAGAAAAGAGTCACTGTGATGATTTACTATCAGAGAAAAGAGTCACTGTTATTATGTACTATCAGAGAAAAGTGTCACTGTGATGATTTACTATCAGAGAAAAGAGTCACTGTTATGATGTACTATCAGAGAAAAATGTCACTGTGATTATGTACTATCAGAGAAAAGTGTCACTGTTATTATGTACTATCAGAGAAAAGAGTCACTGTGGTGATGTACTATCAGAGAGAAGTGTCACTGTGATGTTGTACTATCAGAGAAAAGAGTCACTGTTATTATGAACTATCAGAGAAAAGAGTCACTGTTATGATGTACTATCAGAGAAAAGTGTCACTGTGATGATTTACTATCAGAGAAAAGAGTCACTGTTATGATGTACTATCAGAGAAAAGAGTCACTGTTATGATGTACTATCAGAGAAAAGTGTCACTGTGATGATTTACTATCAGAGAAAAGAGTCACTGTTATGATGTACTATCAGAGAAAAATGTCACTGTGATTATGTACTATCAGAGAAAAGTGTCACTGTTATTATGTACTATCAGAGAAAAGAGTCACTGTGGTGATGTACTATCAGAGAGAAGTGTCACTGTGATGATGTACTATCAGAGAAAAGAGTCACTGTTATTATGAACTATCAGAGAAAAGAGTCACTGTTATGATGTACTATCAGAGAAAAGTGTCACTGTGATGATTTACTATCAGAGAAAAGAGTCACTGTTATTATGAACTATCAGAGAAAAGAGTCACTGTTATGATGTACTATCAGAGAAAAGTGTCACTGTGATGATTTACTATCAGAGAAAAGAGTCACTGTTATGATGTACTATCAGAGAAAAATGTCACTGTGATTATGTACTATCAGAGAAAAGTGTCACTGTTATTATGTACTATCAGAGAAAAGTGTCACTGTGATGATTTACTATCAGAGAAAAGAGTCACTAGCTGTTATGATGTACTATCAGAGAAAAATGTCACTGTGATTATGTACTATCAGAGAAAAGTGTCACTGTTATTATGTACTATCAGAGAAAAGAGTCACTGTGGTGATGTACTATCAGAGAGAAGTGTCACTGTGATGATGTACTATCAGAGAAAAGAGTCACTGTTATTATGAACTATCAGAGAAAAGAGTCACTGTTATGATGTACTATCAGAGAAAAGTGTCACTGTGATGATTTACTATCAGAGAAAAGAGTCACTGTTATTATGAACTATCAGAGAAAAGAGTCACTGTTATGATGTACTATCAGAGAAAAGTGTCACTGTGATGATTTACTATCAGAGAAAAGAGTCACTGTTATGATGTACTATCAGAGAAAAATGTCACTGTGATTATGTACTATCAGAGAAAAGTGTCACTGTTATTATGTACTATCAGAGAAAAGTGTCACTGTGATGATTTACTATCAGAGAAAAGAGTCACTAGCTGTTATGATGTACTATCAGAGAAAAGTGTCACTGTGATTATGTACTATCAGAGAAAAGTGTCACTGTGATGATGTACTATCAGAGAAAAGAGTCACTGTGGTGATGTACTATCAGAGAAAAGTGTCACTGTGATGATGTACTATCAGAGAAAAGAGTCACTGTTATTATGTACTATCAGAAAAAAGAGTCACTGTTATGATGTACTATCAGAGAAAAGTGTCACTGTGATGATGTACTATCAGAGAAAAGAATCACTGTGATTATGTACTATCAGAGAAAAGTGTCACTGTGATGATGTACTATCAGAGAAAAGAGTCACTGTGATGATGTACTATCAAATAAAAGAGTCAATGTGATGATGTACTATCAGAGAAAAGAATCACTGTGATTATGTGCTATCAGAGAAAAGTGTCACTGTGATGTTGTACTATCAGAGAAAAGAGTCACTGTGATGATGTACTATCAAATGAAAGAGTCAATGTGATGATGTACTATCAGAGAAAAGAATCACTGTGATTATGTACTATCAGAGAAAAGAGTCACTGTGATGATGTACTATCAGAGAAAAGAGTCACTATGATGATGTACTATCAGAGAAAAGTGTCACTGTGATGATGTACTATCAGAGAAAAGAGTCACTGTTATTATGTACTATCAGAGAAAAGTGTCACTGTGATGATTTACTATCAGAGAAAAGAGTCACTGTTATGATGTACTATCAGAGAAAAGTGTCACTGTGATTATGTACTATCAGAGAAAAGTGTCACTGTGATGATGTACTATCAGAAAAAAGAGTCACTGTGGTGATGTACTATCAGAGAGAAGTGTCACTGTGATGATGTACTATCAGAGAAAAGAGTCACTGTTATTATGAACTATCAGAGAAAAGAGTCACTGTGATGATTTACTATCAGAGAAAAGAGTCACTGTTATTATGTACTATCAGAGAAAAGTGTCACTGTGATGATTTACTATCAGAGAAAAGAGTCACTGTTATGATGTACTATCAGAGAAAAATGTCACTGTGATTATGTACTATCAGAGAAAAGTGTCACTGTTATTATGTACTATCAGAGAAAAGAGTCACTGTGGTGATGTACTATCAGAGAGAAGTGTCACTGTGATGTTGTACTATCAGAGAAAAGAGTCACTGTTATTATGAACTATCAGAGAAAAGAGTCACTGTTATGATGTACTATCAGAGAAAAGTGTCACTGTGATGATTTACTATCAGAGAAAAGAGTCACTGTTATGATGTACTATCAGAGAAAAGAGTCACTGTTATGATGTACTATCAGAGAAAAGTGTCACTGTGATGATTTACTATCAGAGAAAAGAGTCACTGTTATGATGTACTATCAGAGAAAAATGTCACTGTGATTATGTACTATCAGAGAAAAGTGTCACTGTTATTATGTACTATCAGAGAAAAGAGTCACTGTGGTGATGTACTATCAGAGAGAAGTGTCACTGTGATGATGTACTATCAGAGAAAAGAGTCACTGTTATTATGAACTATCAGAGAAAAGAGTCACTGTTATGATGTACTATCAGAGAAAAGTGTCACTGTGATGATTTACTATCAGAGAAAAGAGTCACTGTTATTATGAACTATCAGAGAAAAGAGTCACTGTTATGATGTACTATCAGAGAAAAGTGTCACTGTGATGATTTACTATCAGAGAAAAGAGTCACTGTTATGATGTACTATCAGAGAAAAATGTCACTGTGATTATGTACTATCAGAGAAAAGTGTCACTGTTATTATGTACTATCAGAGAAAAGTGTCACTGTGATGATTTACTATCAGAGAAAAGAGTCACTAGCTGTTATGATGTACTATCAGAGAAAAGTGTCACTGTGATTATGTACTATCAGAGAAAAGTGTCACTGTGATGATGTACTATCAGAGAAAAGAGTCACTGTGGTGATGTACTATCAGAGAAAAGTGTCACTGTGATGATGTACTATCAGAGAAAAGAGTCACTGTTATTATGTACTATCAGAAAAAAGAGTCACTGTTATGATGTACTATCAGAGAAAAGTGTCACTGTGATGATGTACTATCAGAGAAAAGAATCACTGTGATTATGTACTATCAGAGAAAAGTGTCACTGTGATGATGTACTATCAGAGAAAAGAGTCACTGTGATGATGTACTATCAAATAAAAGAGTCAATGTGATGATGTACTATCAGAGAAAAGAATCACTGTGATTATGTGCTATCAGAGAAAAGTGTCACTGTGATGTTGTACTATCAGAGAAAAGAGTCACTGTGATGATGTACTATCAAATGAAAGAGTCAATGTGATGATGTACTATCAGAGAAAAGAATCACTGTGATTATGTACTATCAGAGAAAAGTGTCACTGTGATGATGTACTATCAGAGAAAAGAGTCACTGTGATGATGTACTATCAAATAAAAGAGTCAATGTGATGATGTACTTTCAGAGAAAAGTGTCACTGTGATTATGTACTATCAGAGAAAAGTGTCACTGTTATTATGTACTATCAGAGAAAAGTGTCACTGTGATGATTTACTATCAGAGAAAAGAGTCACTGTTATGATGTACTATCAGAGAAAAGTGTCACTGTGATTATGTACTATCAGAGAAAAGTGTCACTGTGATGATGTACTATCAGAGAAAAGAGTCACTGTGGTGATGTACTATCAGAGAAAAGTGTCACTGTGATGATGTACTATCAGAGAAAAGAGTCACTGTTATTATGTATTATCAGAAAAAAGAGTCACTGTGATGATGTACTATCAGAGAAAAGAGTCACTGTGATGATGTACTATCAGAGAAAAGTGTCACTGTGATGATGTACTATCAGAGAAAAGAGTCACTGTGATGATGTACTATCAAATAAAAGAGTCAATGTGATGATGTACTATCAGAGAAAAAAGTCACTGTGATGATGTACTATCAGAGAGAAGAGTCACTGTGATGATGTACTATCAGAGAAAAGTGTCACTGTGATGATGTACTATCAGAGAAAAGAGTCACTGTGATGATGTACTATCAGAGAAAAGAGTCACTGTGATGATGTACTATCAGAGAAAAGAGTCACTGTGATGATGTACTATAATAATAATAATATTGTATAACCTTAGTTAGTTTTACAATATTATGAAATAAGCACATATTTTTCTTCGGGTCTGGAGAGAATTCATATTTTTTTCTTACATGATCATAATTCGAAAATAGAATACCATTCATTAACTCTGAAATTTTCTGTTTTAGAGCCAACTGCTGGTTTCAAAGAACTACATTTTGATTAAACAATAACCTGAAATATCGACAAACATTCAATCTAGGATTACCACCAAATTACCGGACACTCGCAGTAGTAGAACAGTTGGGTTCTACCAACAAAAATGACTGGTCAATGAAAATCTGACAATTTAAATCTTATTATTATGAAACGTAAATTATTGAGAGGAAATTGTTTTAAATTTTAAAAATTGCAATTGTAAAATCAGGCCGTATAATTAAGTAGCCATGACCCATCTAAAGGCCTTTAGACGTGATATATTTTGTATCAGCAACTTTGTATAAATACTAATGTCGCACAAAAGTTTCTGTATACGGCAAGCAATCTGTTTAGACGAGAATTTGGTGCGAGGCAACTCTAGTGTTGCACAAGCAGCTGTATATAGTTTAATTTACTTGCTATTAGCTATTCCTAATAAATTGAGGTTAGGATTTTTGAGAGATAATTTCAGTAGGTAGTTTTACTTGCATACAAAATGAAGAGATCAATCATAATTTAGAACACAGATCTTTTTGACTTTTGTAAAATCAAACATTAGCTAAAATGTGTTTTATTGGAATCAGTATAATTAATTATGCATTATGACATACTTTATTCGTATGGGAAAAATCTATTTAAAAAAATAGTATTTAATTAAAATTAGGAATGCGCCACCTGGTGTCAAATAGCACAAGCTTCGTGGAATTTTTATTTTGTGTAAACAAGTTTGATCGTGTTTAGTTGTACCTATCTGCATACCTATCACGCTGCATGGTTTCTGATACAAATTAGTGCCTAGTTAGGTACCTTTTTAATTATTGTAAAATGCCAATGATCAGAAAATGTACATATAATAAGAAACTGCCCTTCAGGCTCTGTGAAGTCAAAACTAGGCTGATATTTCAAAAGATTCATTCCCATTGAAATTTGAAACAAAAACGATACTGTTGCCAGTTGGGGTTAGACAGAACTTCAACTTAGAAGTGACGTTATTTTATTGGACTCCATTCAATCTCTAAGAAGAATTCGAAAATATGCTATCTCCATTTTAAACCGGAAGATTTCTACAATTTTGACTAGGCTACCTATTAGGCTATTTCATCAGTAGACAGAAGTCACAGAAATTTCGTTTAATACTGATGCTTCAATCCCTCGGGCCTCAACTTTAAGCATTTCCTACTTCTGAAATTGATTTTCAATCTGGGTAAGTGAGTCCATTTTTCCTATCTACCTTATCTTCCTTGAGTTCCATAACTGTTACTTTCATGTTATTGTCTGAAACAAGAAGCTTCCTAACAGTTAGGTAGACTAATAAGGACTGTTGATAAGTAGGTAACACTAACTTAGGACTTAGATGAAACCTATGCTATATTCTACATAGTATACCAATTTGCCTAATTATAAACTAACTATCTACTACCCAGTTAATTATCCCTCTATATCATGAAGAATATTTAATCTCAAACTTTCATGTTTCAACTTTCAACTAAGAAAGGCATTATTTTTTTCCATTTAAACAAGAGGTGTGAAATAACCTTAAAAAACATATTCTACCTATTGTGCTAAGGTTGATTACCTGAATTATGAATAGGTACCTACTGGCTACTAATAAGTTAATAGTCTAGCTTCTTTTTCAATGTATTACAGAGTATGTGACGGTCTGTAGGTATGTCAGTTAAACCAATTAATTGGTTTAAATTTAATTTAATTTCAAAAGGTCAAACCTCAGGTATGTCTAATTGAATTGAAATTTTGAGCAGCCATCACAGTAGGTTGTGTACTGCTGCGCTTTGATTGCGACCTTGATTTTCTGATGGGCTGTAAGTACCTGTTCACCTCTGTTTCTGCTTGCTCAGCGCTTTGTTTATGCTGCCCTAGTTGTCACCTTCTGCCTGCTGTGACACCTAGCTTCCTCTTCTTTAGCTTTACGCGGCACGCTCGGGTGACAAGCAGTCAATCAGTTTGTTTAGTCGGTAGGACGTGTACAATCAGGTCAGCTGAAAACTTCCTTAACCCACTAGTGAGCATATGGCAGAAAGGGACCGTTGTGTGTCATGTTCTCTTATTAACATCAGGAAGCGGACTGTTGTGTGCACTTGTTGCAGAGATGTTTTTCACCTCTCTTGCGTGGGTCTGTCTAGGCGCCAAGCAGATGCTATCCCTCGATGGTCATGTGTGTCGTGTCTGGGGCGGGGGGTGATAACACCACAACCCGCCACAGATGCGACGATTGATTTGGAGGCATACATCTCTCGGTGCCGTAGAAGCATGAAAGTACTGAGGATAGTCCCTAAAGGAGCCATCTTTTGCGTAGCGGACGCGTTGCAAAAGTTAATTGAAAGAGTAATTCAGGAGGGAACCCCCATTGCGTGGGGTAGACTCTTGAGCTTTTGCTATTGGGCTCTGAGGAGTCCCGGACAACGCAGTTCGGAAGCAAAACGGAATACTTCGTTAACAACGGAAGTGAAAAGACAGGTCGCGTCTTTCATGGAAGAGCACCTGTTAATCATTCCGGAGGAGGGCGCTTTAGGTGTGGGAACAGTGAATAAGGATGTTCAACTGGGGAAGCGTGTGTCGGATAAGTTGTCTGAAGGAGACATTACCGGAGCAGTGCGTCTGTTGGCTTCGTCGTCGGAGATTTCGCCTGAAAATGACGAAACTTTGACGGCTCTCCAACGGAAACACCTTCCTGCTCCTGAGGACCTCTTGTCGCCTGCAGGGCCAGGGGATGACTGCCAGCCGCACGTTGCCAGTGAGGAAGACGTCAGAAAGGCCTTGTCTTCGTTCAGGAAAGGCTCAGCGGGGGGTCCCGACGGGTTACGTCCGTGTCACCTGCAGTCTCTTGTCTCCCGTAAAGCTTCTGAGGCAGGCGCCAGGTTACTAACCACCCTAACGATGTTCGTTAACCTCATTTTGAAGGGGGATGTTCCAGAATTTGCTAGACCGTTATTCTATGGAGCTACTTTGACTGCTTTGGGGAAAAAGGACGGAGGCGTGCGTCCTATTGCTGTAGGGAACACTTTGAGACGTTTGGCTGTGAAAGTAGGGTCACGTCCCATGATAGCTAGTCTTGGAGAATCCTTGCGCCCTATACAGTTAGGGGTTTCAACTCGAGGTGGCTGCGAAGCGGCAGCTCATGCCACTCGCAGATATCTTGGGTTGGAAGGTAAAAAGGTTATTTTCAAAATTGACATGGCCAATGCTTTCAATAGCCTACGACGAGATGTGTTCCTGAATGCGGCTAAACAAAGGACTCAGGGGCTTTATAGACTGATTTGGCAGGCTTATTCTGGTCCAACAACACTTTTTTATGGGGAGACGAACCTCGTATCCGCTACGGGTTTACAGCAGGGCGACCCTTTCGGTCCAGCTCTCTTCTCTTTGGGAATTGATGAGATAACGCGAAGGGTGGACACTGAGTTGAATGTCTGGTATCTCGATGACGGGACAATCGGAGATTCACCTGAAAAGGTGTTCACTTGTTTGCAGCGTCTAATCAATGACCTTGCTGAAGTGGGACTGGATATCAACCGAGAGAAGTGTGAACTGATTTTGCTGAATCATTCTGAGGAAGAATCAATAATTACGAGGAATCTATTTGAGGGGTTGATGCCAGGATTGAGGGTCGTTCCAGTGGAAGATTTAAGCTTGCTGGGAGCACCACTCATGGAGAGGGGCATACCAGCAGCTGTTGCTGAGAAGAGGGAGGATTTGGAGAGGCTTTCGTCAAGGTTGAAACTGATTGAGAACCATCAAGCTTTTGCTTTGCTCAAGAACTGTTTTGCCTTGCCTAAGCTCCAATATATCCTACGTGCTTCACCAACTTACAGGAATAGTGAGGATCTTTCACAGTTCGACAGGGTCATTGTGTCAGCCCTTTCGATGGTTACCAACGTTAAGTTTGAGGGACACTCACTTGTGCAGGCATCGTTGCCCGTACGGTTTGGGGGGTTAGGAATCAGGATGTCTAAGGACATTGCGCTACCCGCATTCATTTCTTCCCTTCATGCTACCGAGGATTTAGTTAGATCCATTCTGTGCAGAACACAGATTGGGGATGACCGAGAGCTTGGAGCAGCAGTGGAGAAATGGCAAAGTGAGGGTTTAGCCTTAGCTGAGGGAGCTAATGAGAGTCGGCAGAGGTCATAAGATGACCCTAAGTCGGTAGCCACTGTGGCCAGACTGCTCGAGGAGGCTGATCAATTGTCTAGGGCACGTCTGCTGGCATCTGCATGTAGAGAGAGCGGACTTTGGTTACATGCACTTCCAGTTCCTACACTTGGAACGCTACTCGACGCAGAGTCTTTTCGGGTTGCGATTGCGCTACGTGTTGGTGCGGACATCTGTGAGCCACACGTGTGCCGATGCGGCCAGAGGGTGGATTCAAGGGGACTTCACGGTCTATCATGTCGCTACAGTGCTGGACGCCATCCGAGACATACAGCCCTGAATGATGTTATTAGGAGAGCTTTGATTTCGGCTGGTATCCCTTCAGTGCTTGAGCCTCTGGGGGTTGATAGGGGTGATGGTAAGCGGCCTGATGGTATCTCAGTCTTCCCTTTTACAGATGGGAGGTGTCTTTGTTGGGATGCAACACGTGTAGACACTTACGCGGCGTCTCACTTGATCGACTCGGCATTGTCACCTGGTAGCGCAGCCAAGGAGGCGGAGGGGAGGAAGCGACGCAAATATGCGGCTCTTGGCATTCGATATCGGTTCGAACCCATAGCGGTGGAAACGGCAGGTAGCTATGGTGAAACGACAGGCGCACTCCTTACTGAAATCGGCCGTCGCATTACCGACGTCACTGATGATGTGAGAGAGACCTTTTGGTTAGAGCAGAGAGTTGGTTTGGCAGTTCAGAGGGGCAATGCTTTCAGTATCCTGACGTCAGTCAAGAAGAAGTATGATGACCGCAGTTTGGGTGTTGCCCTGTGACCTGCTATAGGCACCTCACAGTCGGTTGGAGGCCACTACCATTGGCGATGGTCGGAGCCATGGTCGTAGAGCAGAGAAGCTTATCTTTCATTTTTTAATGTTCATTGTCTTAATAAAGATAATTGCTTTTTTTTTTAATTATTTAAAGAAGGTTTGCTTCTTCTGGCAGGAAGCCTTTTTAAAAAAAAAAAAAAAAAAAAAAAAAAAAATTGAATTAATTTCTATGTTCCCATGTAAATTTTGGCTTGAAACCATCAAAAAATGGCTCAGAATTTATGTGAAAATTTGGCTCAAAAATTGGCTTACAATTTTCCAGCCTCTAGAACATGGAACTGTGTTCCATAGAGTATAGACTAATCACTAGACTCTAGTTATTGTCTGACTAGTAACAGTCTAGTGATTCTAGTAGCTTAGGTATTTGTAGCCCAGTCTGAAAAGTACAGCAGGATTTACGGATTAATCCTGCGCCCAAGTCCTATTTAATTCCTATGTTCCCATTTCAGACTGGTTTGTAGCCTTGTAGTTAGGAACTAGTCAAATGGGTACAAAGGTACCTAAGACACTTACCTTAGTCTACTTAAATATACTATTTAGAGTCTCCAGGTTTCAAAGTGAGCACAAAGGTTCCAGTCAAATACTAAGTATAGACATTCCAAGGAGGAAACTTGAATTTAATTGTCTCAAATATAATTATGATTTCAAGTGGAAAATCTTCACCTGGCAGCGAATTTAGATATAGTTTCAAATATTTTTTTTATCAAGTAGCATTCTGTAAGATTTTAATCATTTTATAATTATATTTCTCAGATTCAGCCATTGTTGCAAGAAGAGACTTGGGAGAGAGATATGAAGGACTGAGTTTCAAGTATTTTTTGAAGGAAGTGTTCATTTCCCTGGCAAGATAAATATTCAGAATAACTTACTTTATGATTGAAGATAATAATTCATTTTGGCTCCTGTAGACATGTTGTACATATTTTAATTTACTCTTCTTATCCTTTGCCAAAAACTGAAACAAATATTTTGCAGAAAATATTACATGAATGAAATATTTGAGATGAGAATAAAATACAAGTAATACCATCACAAGTTATATTTTCATAGGACATACTTTCCCAATTATTGTACAAATATATTACAGAAATTAAATTAATAGCTTAATTCGAGCAAATTATATTGAATGATATCAGATCATTTACATCTCAGATAATTTATATTGTTAAAGGAAAGTTACAAATATTGCAAAGCGTTCAAAACAATGATAAAATGGCGTTAGGTAATTTGACTCCAGGTAATATAAAGAGAATGTTCCTACAGTAAAAAGTACACATTCAAACTTTATTTCAAGATATAAAAAAAGGATATAAGATATTTACCCTAAAACTTTTAGCATGGTTTGTGCATTTTTGAGTTAGTGAGTGAAACTTTATTAAATTATTAACAAAATTACCATGGGGTCAAATTACTGGCGGTAAAATTATCGGGGGTCAAATTCCGGTTACGAAATAGAAAATAAACTGCAAATATTTTATACATACAGACAATGATTATTAACTAAATAAATTTTGGTAACTGAACTTTATTTCATTTGATTTTTTTTGGTAATTCAAAAAGAATGAGTGATAATAATTTTGTAAGTTACTAAGACAAATTACATTGTTCGCACAGCAGACAGAAGATCGCTACAACGAACTCTTTAAATTTTGTGGTTTAAGAAATATTTTATTCGTCTACCAAGTTTCTAGTAAAACATTGATTATATTTAGAGGTATTTAAATTTACAATCAACACTAATTAATATTGCTTTTAAGAATTTCATTATTTTGATTTTGTTACTCTTTTTCGCCACATTTTCTTTGATTAGGACATTTCAATAGAAATTTGAAAAAGGAATAACTATTCTATATTATATTTTTAAAAAAATATTGTCTTCAGTTTAATAAACGATTATTAAATTTGCTATGTATATTATTATTATTATTATTATTATATTCAAAGTTTAAAAGTTGTCCCTATCCACTACGAGGTGATCCAAAGAGACATGAAGAGAAGAAGGCCTCGTAGAAGAGGGAACAGTGAAAGTACGCTCCATGCACTAGGTCGACTACTCGACTACCACAGGTAACCGTGTCGACCCAGCGCATGGATGGCAAGAATAGACACCCATTGATAAGAGACCTACACAGTCAGTCCGCTCATCCATGGATATAGCAAGGCAGAAGGAAGAGGAAATAAGAAGAAGAAATTGAGGAAAGATACAAAGGGAAGCTGAAGAAAAAGAGCGCCAAACTAAACAAAACCTAAAACCTACATTATAACAAAAAGAAGGCCTACCTAAGGGTAGCCTCAGGACAATGAGGGGGGGATCGGCAATAATGTTTAAAACCCCTAGTCTGATAATCAGACCCCCTGCCCCCTATGTATATTAGTTTGCATGTAGGTACATAGATAAGAAGTTGAAAAATAACACCCTATCATCATATTCTATAGTAATTTAAGCGACAGTTATACCTACCTTATTATTTCTTTTATTTATATAAGAAAGTTATATAAATAGTATAAGATTTTCATTAAAAAAATTCTTTAATAATAATCTGATATTGTTTACCTTCATTACGGTTTCTTTGAAATGCTGTTAAAGAAAACTCACCAAATTTAAATCCCCAACTGAACTAAATAATGTATCGTTACAACGAACGCTGATCGGTATAGAGAACATTTTTCCGGTACATGTACTGGGCGTTGTACGAGCTTTACCTGTACTTAATGCAAATTTCAATCATAATTTTACTTCCCGTGTGACTATTCAAAGAAATAAATTGTTACCTTTTTTTAATGTTATACGGATAGAAGGATCTCGATAATTTTCACCAATATCTAAATCACTACCTGCAATTGGTTCAATGCACTCAATAAGAAGTGGAAAAAGACGGAAAATGATAGGTTCATATATGTTGATGAAGTCAATTTTCCGTAATGTTCCGTGGTATTTAAGTTTATGAACCAAGTCTACAACCGATTCAATCAACTGATCATTTTGCATGTCCTCTCTTTCTGACTCCAGGTTGATGCAGAGAAAATCTAGTTTAGTACATTTGGAGAGAAGTTGGCTTTTGAACCCCGCGATGGTACTGTAATAAACTGAAAAATATTCGAGAGTCTCGCTAAAAAATAGATCGGCAACATAAGGGCAATGGAAGTTTCCATGCAACCTAATCTGCTCAGATTTGATACTATGAAAGGTTTCTGGGACTTCTTCAGAAATTACGTAATTACATCTCAGCTTAACAATAGATAATATCTTACACTTTCCTAGAGCATTTAAATTTGCAAGGGTTAAGTTTGTTCCTTTATAAAATGCCAATGTCACAGTATCCGTGTTTTTTTCTATGGCAGTTTGAAATAGTTTTGGTTTTTCTTTTACACTAATATAATGGGCAGATGGAACCATTTGCACGATTCTACTCATGTCACCAGCACTCTTCTTAAAATAGGACTTGAGAGAAAACTCATCACTAGTCATTTTGAGATAGTCAATATCTTCTTCGTCATTTTCATGATATTTGTTTCTACTCATTGCCCTTTTAATGAAACTCATAGAATGCCAACCTATAATTGTAAAAGGTGTTCTAAGAGTTACAGCTTCTAAATTCTTGCACTTATTCATTTCATCGCGCAATTTCCTCCGAAATTCGTCGTCGTAGTCTAAGGCACCAATTTCATTTCCCTGTTGGTAAATAGAACATATTTGTGAATAGGATTTTAGCAACAAGTATATTTATAGCAAATATGTTTAGTTATTTGTAAATAAAGTGTAAGAATAGCCATAATTTTACAACAAGACATTAGGAACATTATTTATAAAATGATCAGAGTTTCAAGAGAAACTATTACTTATAAATATGAAAACAGGATTACATTAAAGGTTCAATCTATATAATTAAAACTTGATTGAAAAAATTCATATTCAACGAGATAATTAGAATTATAAAACATTGAGTATTATAAAGCATAAATATTTAGAAGTTAAAAAGATTAAATATCTAATCTCCTATTTCCAATATAAATCATAATTGACAGAGACTTGTTTTATTGTGTCTCTGCAAAACATCTAACAATAACAAGTCAAATGATTGTGCTGTAATCGACAAGAAATCATACTACCTAGCGAAAGTGAAACCATCCTGGAGACCGCCCTACGAGACCACACTTGGCTTTATTTTCAGTTTAATTTGATGTGTTTATATGTTTGCCATGGTACTGGCCACAGGTCTGTTTAGTTTTCATTAACGGTGTCATAGGAAAATAACGTCAGGAACAACAGCTCATGAATATAAGCGTGTATTTTGCTTTACTGAAGACCATGTTGATACTATGCCAAATATTTTCCCTGGAAATAGAGACGGATCTAGAGTTCATTCTGTAACCGGAAAATGCTTTCTTTGATATGTTAGAGAACTGGGTTGTCAGATAAACGTGGGTAAAATATGTTCGTAAACAAAGGTAATCTAAGCCGGGTTATCAAAGAAATAGCGTGGAAAATCGCCTCGAAATATTACAATCATATACATATATTTCCCAAGAACAAGAGATCTTTAAACAAACTTACCAAAATTTTGGATATGCTGTATAAGGTACTCTATACCTTCTTACACATAGATAATATATTACCTACTATTGCTGGTAAGTAAGTTTGTAAGAGTTTGTAACTGTAACTTGGTATTTGAATAAACTGTGAAGTTTTTCTAATTATTCAATCCCTTTGTCAATTTTAGAATGTCCATAGTACCATGTATACATAATTATTCAATGAATCCGGCCTCATAAGAGAAAACAGTGATGAGAAATCTTTTTACAAGTAAAGAGAATGTGCAAACTCAAGTACTAGAGATACGATTTAATTAAACAAAGACAAACTTAAGAAGTTCATTACCAACAAACTAATTACATTGGCATCTTCGACGGGATCTTGTTAATTATGCGTGATATATGGTTTATAAATGGAATAAGATTGACAGAGGAGACACAGTGAGAGTCGAAAAAGTTAGTAAGTGTAGTGAGTAAGTCGTGAGCTATAATAACTCAAGATACCCGTGAGGGTGACAGGGTGTTACTATTGGTCATAAATAGATTGCAACTGCAAGAGACCCGTAATTGTGTTTACCATAGTCTATACCATTGCTAGTTCTATTTAACATACGGCCCTACACCGTTTAGTGAGTGCTACTTTGAAGTGCTTAGTGTGTAGTACCAAATTAGCATACTTGAGAGACACTTTAAGTGCGCAGTGCTACTTCATAGTGCTAGTACCCTATTTAACACGTTGACCTCAATTGCTGATCCAGCATGTTTGCTTTACTGGCGATAGGTTTAAACATGTATTACATTAATTTCGATTATAGTTATAAATAATCATATTTTTCATGATCTATATTCATTTTAGTTATTTAACTTCTTGACACAGTACACCATACCTTAAAATTCCTAATTTAAACTGATATACTTCTAATTAAATTAATTTAAATTTTGATGCGTGTACCATATATGGTCACATCGCCGGTTGGGAAAGTTCTCCGTGTACATATATGGTACACATCGCTGTCAACGTGTTAACAAACGGTCCAATATACACCCAGACAGGGTGAAAGTTAGTTCTATAGTCACATCAAAAATGAGGGGTAAGCAGAATAGACACTTCAATAGAGTAAACCAATTCACTGAATATTCCAACGAGAATCTTGAATAAATAAACGATTTGCCATCACATTAGTGAATTATTACACAAATATAGTTTTATTGTATTGATTATCTCTCTTTTAAAGACTCACCTTCAATACCAAATGGTTCCTATAACATCTTAGTTTACTGAGTTCGTAGATACGATGGTTTACTTTAGGCAGAATTGAAATATCAGCCAGGTTTTCGAAATGCTCAAATATCTTGATTATCATTTCATTGGGCAATTGATCCATCATATTGATCTGAAATTGGAACAAATAATTTATTAAATGACAAATACCTATAACATTAAATATCTAAGATTACTTCTTCAGTTAGTTAGTTCGTCCGTTATACTTTCCTAATTAGATATAAACAAATAATTATAGGTAACACAAAAAAATAGTCTACCAAAATATAACTTACTTTATTCAATCCCCTCAAATTACTAGACTTTACCTAATTACCGCACACTACACAGTACACGATCCACATGATTTTACTCGTTCATCGAAAACTTTTTTTCTAATTTGTTATAATAATTCACCGAACCTTATCCAATCACCGTATTTTACCTAATAACTGAACAATACCAAAATAACAGCAATTAACCAATTCACCAAACTTTACCTATTAACCGAACAAAAAGAAAATTAGCTTTAAAGTAGAAAATGTGTTCTAATAAATCATAGAGTACACACATGTGTTCTAATAAATGAAAGAGTACACATGTGTTCTAATAAATAAAAGCGTACACATGTGTTCTAATAAATGAAAGAGTACACATGAGTTCTAATATAAGAAAGCGTACACATGTTTTCTAATAAATGAAAGCGTACACATGTGTTCTAATAAATGAAAGCGTACGCATGTGTTCTAATAAATTGAAGCGTACACATGTGTTCTTATAAATTAAAGCGTACACATGAGTTTTAATAAATTGAAGCGTACAAATGTGTTCTAATAAATGAAAGCGTACACATGTGTTCTAATAAATGAAAGCGTACACATGTGTTCTAATAAATTGAAGCGTACACATGTGTTCTAATAAATGAAAGCGTACACATGTGTTCTAATAAATGAAAGCGTACACATGTGTTCTAATAAATGAAAGAGTACACATGTGTTCTAATAAATGAAAGCGTACACATGTTTTCTAATAAATGAAAGCGTACACATGAGTTCTAATAAATAAAAGCGTACACATGTGTTCTAATAAATGCAAGGTATATTAACTACAAGGTAGAGTATTGCGCAGGTTCATATCAAGATGATTACAGTTTTGTTGTGAAAGACGCTGGCTGGTGTGCGGCCGTGTGCCCCATGATAATTATTTTTACATAGAAACATTCTTTTTAGAATAAAATGCCTTTCAACTTGTTTTTTTGGACTAAACTGGCTGTATTCAGCATTGTGAAAACTTTTCATATATTTTTTAGTAAGGTTTAACAGGGAAAAACGTATTGTTTTTCTTCAAAGTACGTTTATGTAAGAGCTGTCGATCCTATCTCTTCTTATCCTGTCTATTTCTTCCTAATTCCTACATTTTTAGAAAACCTAAATGATTTAATCAGAACAATGACACTTTTTTCATTGCATCCGCACACAGCACAAACAACCACGGCAAAAATTCTTATATACAAATAACTAATTAAGTCGCTGTATCTATTATTGCAGGGGCACACGGCCGTGTGTTCGTATGTGCGTATTTGTTTATGCGCAGAGGAGTCTAAAATTCGTATCAAGGCGTAGCATACCTTGTTAAGTTAATATACCTTGAATAAATGAAAGCGTACACATGTGTTCTAATAAATGAAAGAGTACACATGTGTTCTAATAAATGAAAGCGTACACATGTTTTCTAATAAATGAAAGCGTACACATGTGTTCTAATAAATGAAAGCGTACACATGTGTTCTAATAAATGAAAGCGTACTCATGTGTTCTAATAAATGAAAGCGTACACATGTTTTCTAATAAATGAAAGCGTACACATGTGTTCTAATAAATGAAAGAGTACACATGTTTTCTAATAAATGAAAGAGTACACATGTTTTCTAATAAATTAAAGCGTACACATGTGTTCTATTCCTATTGTTATCATCAAAATGATGATGTATTTCAATGATGCTTATTCACCGATTATTGTACTTTATAATTAATACTAGTGTACTGGCCCGTTAAAAAATACGGGTCTTCAATAGCAATTTATTACCTGTTATTAGGTTCATCATTTAAACTCAATTAAATTATATTTTTCTACGTAAGCTATTTCTATACTATATTTTATAGATAAAATACACACAAAAATTGAATAAAAACAATTCAATTTTCATATCAATTTATTCCCGTGCGTATCATACATCACGTTCAATACGCGTCGAGTAAAAGCGGACACCTAATAAATAAATGAACACACTATGGGTGTTATTATAGGATTGATTGGGTTTTGGTTTCCTTTTAATGTTGCGGTGGCTTCTTCAATATATAATATTTCGTATCTGGATCATTGGATTTATCATAAACAGAATATTTCACATCATGAATACATTATACAGGTAATTTACCCCTCAGGATTTTTACATTTCCTAGTTTTTCCACTCACTCACCTACCTGACTCTAGGCCTACCTGACTCTATGCCTACTTGACTCTAGGCTTACTTGACTCTAGGCCTACCTGACTCTAGGCCTACCTGACTCTATGCCTACCTGACTCTATGCCTACCTGACTCTCGGCCTATCTGACTCTAGGAATATCTTTATATGTATTTTATTCATAAAATATAGTATCAGATTATGCAGAAAAAACATATTCTACTTTAATTCACTAAAAATAACCTGAATAGGTAAATAAATTAATATTGAAAAAACAGTTATTTTAACAGGAAAGTAGCCTAGCAATTTATTACTTGTTATTAGGTTACTTTTATTTAAAATGATACTTCTGCATAATCTGATGCTATATTTACCAAACAATAATATTATCAAACTAATAAATAATTTAGTACAACTCTGTCGTAAAAACAACAAAGTAGGAAAGTCTTCATAAAAGAGTCAGAGAAACAGCTTCTACTTTCATATAGAAATTGAATTCAATTAAAATAATATAAAACTAACATAGAATATTATTTTTCAAAAATAAAACTCACGTTTGTATTTTCGTTATTCTCCATAACTTCTTGACTCAATATCACAATTCTTAGAGACTCCAAGGGACAGCTTAAACCTCACTTGTTGAGATGCACATTCGAAATGAATGGTCTTGAGAATTACAGCCGACTTTAATAGTGCGGAGATGGTCGAAAAAAGATGTACAAAGAGGCTTTGACGTCATACGTCAACCACAAGAACAATGTACATCCTGTTTGGTAACATTCTGTTCTAAAACGTAGCTTGAAATTACTCATTAAAACCAAATGTTAAACTTAATTCACTCGTTGAATATATTTTCTTATCTTTTAATCTGAATGTGAGAATAATTATATTGTAAATAAATAATTTATTATTCACATATACCTAAATTTTTATTTATGCCTAAGGAGCGCTCCGTTAAAATTAATTGCAGCTAAATTTATTGCCATGAGCAGTTTTTCTAACGCGGCGTTGAGAAACGCAAGTGTGAACGGGGCCTGATATAAACCTACACTGTAAACGTATTTCAATCTTGTGACCGGTAATTCACAGCCACATGTGTACATAGGACAGGGAAGTAACAACATCACATGGTAAATATTTCCTGAAGTTAACTTATGATGTCTCAGTAACAATTATTGAAATCTGTTAATTATACATAGAGAAGTATCACAGATACTGAATTGTAAATGTTAGAACATTTGCCATGAGAAAAATAAAACAGGGGACTCTCATTCATAATTTCTTTTTCAAAGTACCAAAATAATTTATTTTCTAATTACAAATTATAATAACGAAATTTCACTAATGTCCGTGACGTCACTGATTGAGACGCCTTTACCAGAATTAGGCTAAAAATAAATATCAACTTTGAATCTTATACTTCTATAATAAATGCTATAATAATAAAATATTTTCATATACAGAAACGATAGGTTGTTGGTCTTTTTTTTTCTGTTTCCCATATTTACTAGAAAAATAATGACATTTTTCTATTGCGTATTATGTATTTAGCAAAAACGTTTTGAAACAGTATGTTACCAAACAGGATGTAAATTGTTCTTGTGGTCATCGTATTAAGACAAAGACTTTTGATACAATCTTTTTTCGAAGATCTCCGCAATTAATCTTGTACGGCCCCACCATAAATGTCTTTCTAACTCCCCACACTTTTCAAGCATGTGAGTTAATTTCAATGTTTATATACGTCAGTACTGACACGCAATTAACGGTTCTGGCAAAATACGGTCTCGTTTTATAATGATTTTATTAAGGAACAATAATAGAAAAAGTTGAAATTATGAATACAGCAAAACCTCGTAGTAGACCAGCCTCCTAGTAGACACACTTCCTATTAGACCAAGAAATTTTTTAAATTGTACTAGGAAAAATCCTCGTACTAGACAAAACACAATTTTTGTCACCTGACAGTTATTCTAGAGTGAATATTACAAGGGGTAATAACTACAATACTGTTTTAAAGATAAATCTTTAATTTGAATAATGTATTATATTTATTTATGCTGTTTTTAAGATAAAACATAAGGCAGAATCGGTTTCAGATTTAATGGTACAGTCTGTGCTAAAAAAAATGATGTGAAAAGTTATATAAAACTAGATACAGTGAGAACTATTCTAATTTCATAAAATGATAATTTAATTGATAAAATATTACATTCATTTTAATTGAAGCAAAAAAGCTCATACCGTTTCTAAATTTGTTTCCCTTCAAAATTAGTTTATTAGTCACCATCTATTTGGCATTAAAGTTATCATAAACAAATAGAGCTATCGAAATATTGAAGTCACCGCTTTATTTTTTAAAGAAAACGATTTTGGTTTAAGTAGGAAACTAAGAAAGTGAGTTTCTTACTAGACCAAACAAACTTGGAACGTAACTCTGGTCAACTACGAGGTCTTGCTGTACTAAAATGTATAGTGTATCTATTAAAAGCGGATAACATCCTTAACCGTTGGAAAATGATATGTAACATTAGTAGTTTTGACATTTATTTAAAATATTTAACTTTCCTTTTCAGGTATAATTAAAAAAATAACAATTAGATATATTGGGGGGAGTGCCGGCCCCCTACCAGGACATTAAAAAGTAGCGGATACAACAAACTACATAACGGTCATTTATGTTGAGATGAATTTTAATGTTCTCAGAATTTTATAATTATGAGACCTAAATTTCCGATAATTTTTTTTTTCCTGACCGCAATTTCCGGCCACTGAAATTAACTACCCATAGTTATAAAAAAGATCGGAGCAAGTAAAGATAAGGGACCAGAAACGGACCAAGTAAAGTTAACGGACCAGAAATGAAGTTGGTAAAGATAATGGACCAAAAATAAAGCTAGTAAAGATAACGGACCAGAAAACTATTTTTTTTAGTTTCAAAAATATTTGCTTTAGTACTTTATAAATATACAATATTACAAATGATAATATTAATGATTATACATTAATTTTCACATTTTATTGATTGAAAGAATTGATAAAAAACGTGATCCATTTCAAAGTCGTGAAGAACGAGTAGTAAAAAACAATTATTGGTTATATATTTAATAATTTAACCAAGTAAAGTTAACGGACCAGAAATGAAGCTAGTAAACATAACGGACCAGAATTTAACATATAGTAAACTTAACGGACTGTGGTTCGTTATCTTTACTTGTTCCAAAATATCTTGTATTATTTAACTTAGTTCTTTGGGAAAAAATCCTATAGTATCCTCTTTAAATTGTAATTGGGACGAAGTATAATTTATTTACATATAGGCTTTACATTAATGTTTTAAAATATTGTTTGATGTCAATTGAGTAAGTTTATTAAAATATAATGTTCACCGTTCTATATTTACCAAAATTATTCCATTACAGACATCACTTCAATATTTTCTGGTCGGTCCTTTTATTTAAATATGGAGATTATTCTTTCATTGTGTCTCCAACATTCTTTTTCGTCATTATTTCACTATTTTATTTTCTATATTCATACATTTGGTAGATTATGCATTTTGTCCGTTAGGCATTTTGTCCGTTAGGCATTTTCTCCGTTAGGCCTTTTCTCCGTTAGGCATTTTCTCCGTTAGGCATTTTGTGCGTTAGGCATTTTGTCCGTTAGGCATTTTGTCCGTTAGGTATTTTGTCCGTTAGGCATTTTGTCCGTTAGGCATTTTCTCCGTTAGGCATTTTCTCCGTTAGGCATTTTCTCCGTTAGGCATTTTCTCCGTTAGGCATTTTGTCCGTTAGGCATTTTGTCCGTTAGGCATTTTGTCCGTTAGGCATTTTGTCCTAGTACCGAAGAGAACATATATTCAGTTTAGTCAGCCATAAATGACTTATTATTCTATGAATCTCTATAAAGTAAATTAGTTGTATTTCATGAAATAGGTTTTCTACCAATGCAACTCCTCTATAATGAAGTCATGTGTAGTGAACCATCTGGTTTTTAGTGTTCTGAGAAGTTAAGAACCCTGTATAATAAATTTATTTAGGAAGAAAACATTTTTTATAGTCTGCCATGAAAAGGCAAGTTTTCCATTCATTTCTTATATATTCTATAGTAGAGTAAACACTATATTGAACTTGTTGGAGTTCACTATATAGGAGTTCAACTGTACTCAATTGGCTCAAATTTAAGAGTTTCACATAATTCAATAATATTTTGCAATGGGGATGTTTCTTTTCCATTGCAACTTAGCTACAAGATTTTGATGATAATAATTCATTTTGGCTCCTGTAGACATGTTGTACATATTTTAATTTACTCTTCTTATCCTTTGCCAATAAATAGAAACAAATATTTTGCAGAAAATATAACATGGATGAAATATTTGATATGAGAATATAATACAAGTAATACCATCACAAGTTTTATTTTCATGGGACATACTTTCACAATTATTGTAAAGATATTTTTTTAATCACACTTCTTTAATTTGTAGCATGGTTACATAAAAGTTATTTTTAGTAGTGTTTTTTAAATTTAATGAGGGCAAATTGATTAAAGGCAACACCCAACAATCAAATTTATAAACCAGGGGGTCAAAATTCCAGGCGACCAAACTACGGGGATCAAATTACCGGGATAAAAAATTTCTGGGAGTCAAATTACCGGAGGTAAAATTACCATAAGTCTAATTAGAAGAGGTCTAATTTCCGGGGGTCAATTTACCGGGTCCAATATTAAATATGAGCAGAAAATTCTAAATTATCTATGGATCAAATCTTTATTTTCATTTGATTGTTATTAGGAATTCAAAAAGATGGAGTGACAATATTTTCCAAAATTTAAACAACAAAGAGTATGTTATTACTAAGACAAATTGTATAAAACTGAAGGTTATTGTAGATGCTGTTAAAAATCATTTAAATACACTTTATTATTATTTCTTCATAATCATATTCATATTTGAATATTTAAAGATCAGTCATATTTAGCATTATATTGATATTATTATAAGAACCATGACCAGATTCAATCATATCTATTGCACTACCTGGAATTGACTCAAGGCACGCAGCAAGAGGTACACGAAGAGAGTTGAAGATAAACCGGTTTAGATAAGAGAACTCAATTTTTTCTAATTTTTCGTGGTATTTAAGTGTATCTACCCATTCTATGATAGAATCAATTACCTGATCATTTTGTATGTCCTCTCTTTTTAACTCCATGCTGATGATGAGAGATGTTAGCTTCGTACATTTGGTGAAAAGTTCCTTTTTGAACCCCGCGATAATACTGTGACAAACAACCAACTTTTCCAGAGTTTCGTTGAAAAACAAATTGGCAACATAAGGGCAATGGAAGTACCCTTCCAACCTAATCTCCTCAGCTTGAATACTATGAATTGTTTCTGGTACTTCATTAGAAACTATCAAATTACCCCACAACTCAACAAATCTCAATTTCTTACATTTCACAAGAGTATTTAGATGTGCCAACGTTAAGTTTCTTCCATAATATGTGGCAACTTTTAAAGTATCTGTACATTTCTCTACTGCAGCTTGAAATAATTTTGGTGATCCATCTACACAAATATCCGTTATGGCAGATGGAGCCAATTTTACGACTCTACTCATGTCACCAGCACTCTTCTTCATATAGGAACGGAAACTGAATTCATCATTAGACATTCTGAGAAAGTCAATACCATCTTCGTCAAATTCCTTCGCTTTGTTTCCATTCAATGCGATTATGGGCAGAGACAACATTATTGCCTGATATTCAATTTTTCTTGATATATTTCGAGCAGTTTCACTGGAAATTGTATAAGTTATAGCTTTTAAATTCCTGCACTTGTTAATTTCATAGTGCATTTTCCTTTCAAATTCTTCCCAGGAATAGGCAGCAATTTCATTGTCCTGTTGGTGAATAAAACGGTTAGAGAATGAGATTTTAGGATCTACAATTTATATTTTGTCAATTATTTAGCTGTTTGTAGATATAGTGTAAGAATAGCCATAATTTCCCTGCAAGATATATACTGCAAGGAACATTCTTTCTAAAATGAATATCATAATTAAGTAACAAAGAACTACAAACCATAATAGAACATATGAAAAGTTTTGTCATCAAGTAGCCCTGAATATTTTCGAAAACTTAATTAATAGAAAAATAGATCCCTGTCATATCAAATTTCAAGTCGAGGTAATACAGCAAACAAAGTAAAGAGCACATTTTAAATGAATAAATTAGCATGGGCAGATCAGAGCTTCAAGAGTAGCCTTGAAACATTGAGTATAATAAAGCATTAATATTTAGAAGTTACAATGATAAATCAGCTGATGTCCTAGTTCCAATATATATCATACATGATATAGACTTGTTATATTGTGTCTCTGTAAAACATCTAACCATTACAAGTCAAATGGTTGTGCTGCACTCGAAAAGAAATCATACTACCTACCGAAAGTGAATCATAGGACCAGGGTATAGGAACCAAACGGGTATAGTACCTACTAGACGACACAAAAATTTGACGTCACGTCGTCACCACAACAACACATTCCTTGTTTGTGTCCGAGCGAATCATAATTCCTCGTATTTGCATGTTAATATAGAGGTTTAAAGTCATTTTATAAGGGTTTCGCGTAAAAGAAAAGTGAAAATGGTGATTTAACCTCAAAGTTGAATATATAGATATAATTCAGGTGTGTTTTTATTGTTCATTTCTTTAACTTATCTATAAAAAATAGGGTCTTGAACATATGCTACCTAGGAGCATAAACTAGTGCTAGTTAACTGCTCAATTGTAGTTCTTATGAATAACAGTTAAGTAAAAAAAATTATGGAACTACATTTTAACCAATGCCTAGTTAGTAATTGATATAAAAAAAAAAACTAAATTTAGAAGGGATTAAGTTTGAGTAGGTTTTCCCATGTTTCAAAGTGTGGTCAGAGTCGCCATTTCCAGTCATCAAGTGGTCACGTCAAACTAAATTCGATCAGCTGATATCCGTACCTTATGTTACTGTACCCTGCATAGGACAGTGCGTTAGTTGTCCTGTACATAAATACACCAATAAACAGAAAACAGATTAGCTAAATATAGTAAATTCATATTGCAGAAAAAATAAGGTTTCCTCAACCCTATATTTCATTACTCAGTTCAGTAGAACTAAGGCTACTGGTTATAAAACTACAAACCATTTCAAATTTTGTTTTATATCTCTATTATAATATGAAAAGCATGTTATTCTTTCGGTTTTTCTTTCACTCTCTGAATTTCAAGAGAAGAAAAAGAAAATAGTTCGTCAGAAAAATTCCAAAAATAGCAAAAGCTAAAAATCTGATAGAAATATCATAATTGGCTACCTATACCGTTACCTAAATTTCATTACCTTAAAAAATATTAGGTAACTAAAAGTGCACCTAAATACATAATTACCATTAAATTTACGGTAATATGAAATAGAACAATGGAATCAAATAGAAATATCAGACAGTGTTAAAATTCTTAAATAATTAATTTGAAGCGAATACTTGATCGATTTCCTTTCTGTTAACTGTGATATGTTGTATAACCTTAGCTCTACAAATTAGAAGCACCTTTTGAGAGAATTTTAATTCAAAGTGAAATGGACACTGTGAAGTGGATCTTATCATCTTCATGGCGGTTCAAGGACGTCTTGTTACTGGACGTTTCGTTACCCATACATTATAAATATATATTTAAATAGATTTTAAAATATTTCACTGTGTAATTTTTGGAAAAAATTACAACAATCACCGGAAATTTTCGATCATGGTAGAAAATAGTATATCAGAATTAAAATCTAGAGTTAAAATGTAAAATTATATAGTCTTTGTTTTCTTATAAGGTTGAAATAATTATTACCTTTGCATTATATAATGTCATTTTCTTTCGGTAACATGTAACTTTTGGTAATTGGATTTTTAACCTGACATTAAAACATTTTCGGGAATATCAAAAACAACAACCCATTTCAAATAAAAAAAATTGTTCCAGTTTAAAAAAAAACTGCAACGAAAAATCTGGTAACGAAACGTCCGTTAACGAAACGTCCGGTCATCCTTTATGACCATTCTTGTGCATCAATATTGTTATTTTTACTGATAATATACAGGTAAAACTTAGTTATAGTGACATCAAAAAATGAGGAAAAAGCAGTATAGACACTTCAATAGAGTAAATCCATTCACTGAATATTCTAACGAAAATCTATTACCTATACATAGACAATTTATAATCATATCAGTGAATGATTAAACAAAGATGATTTGATTGTATTTATTTATCCCTGTTCTAAAGACGCACCTTTACTAGTAAATGGTTCCTGTTGCATCTTAGTTTACTTAGTTCGTTGAAACGATGGTTCACTTTAGGCAGAGTTGAAAGATCAGTCAGGTTTTCGAAATGCTCGAAGATATTGATGACCATTTCATTGGGCAATAGATCCATCATATTGGTCTGAAATAGGAATTAATATTTATTAGATTACAAATACTCATGATATCAGAAAACTACGATTCCTTCATTACTTAGTTAGTGGCTATTTAGTAACTAAACAAATTAGTTAACACAAAAAAATTCTTCCAAATAACAACTTACTTTACCCAATGAACGAATACTACCAATCAACGAATACTACCAATCAACGAATACTACCAATCACCGAATGCTACACAATTCACAACTTACTTTACCCAATCACCGAACGCTACACAATTAACAACTTACTTTACCCAATCAACGAATACTATACCAATCTCCGAACGCTACACAATTCACAGGACTTTAACCGATTAATTATCGAACACTTTCATTTTTATTATTTGTTATAATAATTCACATAACTTTTCCTAATCACCGAACAATACCAAAATCACAGCAATTTACCCATTTACCGAACTTAACCCATTCACGGAGCTTTACCAAAATCACCGAACAGCTAATATTATCTATTGAATAAAATAATGTCAAAAAGTATGTTAGGTTTTAAAGCAAAGTTACAATTAAAGTAGAAAATGTGTTCCACTAAATGAAAGCGTGTACGTACATGTGTTCCACTAAATGAAAGCGTGTACGTACATGTGTTCCACTAAATGAAAGCGTGTACGTACATGTGTTCCACTAAATGAAAGCGTGTACGTACATGTGTTCCACTAAATGAAAGCGTGTACGTACATGTGTTTCACTAAATGAAAGCGTGTACGTACATGTGTTTCACTAAATGAAAGCGTGTACGTACATGTGTTTCACTAAATGAAAGCGTGTACGTACATGTGTTTCACTAAATGAAAGCGTGTACGTACATGTGTTCCACTAAATGAAAGCGTGTACGTACATGTGTTCCACTAAATGAAAGCGTGTACGTACATGTGTTCCACTAAATGTAAGGCCTACCTGACCTGACTCTAGGCCTAGACCTGACCTGACTCTAGGCCTAGACCTGACCTGACTCTAGGCCTAGACCTGACCTCACTCTAGGCCTAGACCTGACCTGACTCTAGGCCTAGACCTGACCTGACTCTAGGCCTAGACCTGACCTGACTCTAGGCCTAGACCTGACCTGACTCTAGGCCTAGACCTGACCTGACTCTAGGCCTAGACCTGACCTGACTCTAGGCCTAGACCTGACCTGACTCTAGGCCTAGACCTGACCTGACTCTAGGCCTAGACCTGACCTGACTCTAGGCCTAGACCTGACCTGACTCTAGGCCTAGACCTGACCTGACTCTAGGCCTAGACCTGACCTGACTCTAGGCCTAGACCTGACCTGACTCTAGGCCTAGACCTGACCTGACTCTAGGCCTAGACCTGACCTGACTCTAGGCCTAGACCTGACCTGACTCTAGGCCTAGACCTGACCTGACTCTAGGCCTAGACCTGACCTGACTCTAGGCCTAGACCTGACCTGACTCTAGGCCTAGACCTGACCTGACTCTAGGCCTAGACCTGACCTGACTCTAGGCCTAGACCTGACCTGACTCTAGGCCTAGACCTGACCTGACTCTAGGCCTAGACCTGACCTGACTCTAGGCCTAGACCTGACCTGACTCTAGGCCTAGACCTGACCTGACTCTAGGCCTAGACCTGACCTGACTCTAGGCCTAGACCTGACCTGACTCTAGGCCTAGACCTGACCTGACTCTAGGCCTAGACCTGACCTGACTCTAGGCCTAGACCTGACCTGACTCTAGGCCTAGACCTGACCTGACTCTAGGCCTAGACCTGACCTGACTCTAGGCCTAGACCTGACCTGACTCTAGGCCTAGACCTGACCTGACTCTAGGCCTAGACCTGACCTGACTCTAGGCCTAGACCTGACCTGACTCTAGGCCTAGACCTGACCTGACTCTAGGCCTAGACCTGACCTGACTCTAGGCCTAGACCTGACCTGACTCTAGGCCTAGACCTGACCTGACTCTAGGCCTAGACCTGACCTGACTCTAGGCCTAGACCTGACCTGACTCTAGGCCTAGACCTGACCTGACTCTAGGCCTAGACCTGACCTGACTCTAGGCCTAGACCTGACCTGACTCTAGGCCTAGACCTGACCTGACTCTAGGCCTAGACCTGACCTGACTCTAGGCCTAGACCTGACCTGACTCTAGGCCTAGACCTGACCTGACTCTAGGCCTAGACCTGACCTGACTCTAGGCCTAGACCTGACCTGACTCTAGGCCTAGACCTGACCTGACTCTAGGCCTAGACCTGACCTGACTCTAGGCCTAGACCTGACCTGACTCTAGGCCTAGACCTGACCTGACTCTAGGCCTAGACCTGACCTGACTCTAGGCCTAGACCTGACCTGACTCTAGGCCTAGACCTGACCTGACTCTAGGCCTAGACCTGACCTGACTCTGGGCCTAGACCTGACTCTAGGCCTAGACCTGACTCTAGGCCTAGACCTGACTCTAGGCCTAGACCTGACTCTAGGCCTAGACCTGACTCTAGGCCTAGACCTGACTCTAGGCCTAGACCTGACTCTAGGCCTAGACCTGACTCTAGGCCTAGACCTGACTCTAGGCCTAGACCTGACTCTAGGCCTAGACCTGACTCTAGGCCTAGACCTGACTCTAGGCCTAGACCTGACTCTAGGCCTAGACCTGACTCTAGGCCTAGACCTGACTCTAGGCCTAGACCTGACTCTAGGCCTAGACCTGACTCTAGGCCTAGACCTGACTCTAGGCCTAGACCTGACTCTAGGCCTAGACCTGACTCTAGGCCTAGACCTGACTCTAGGCCTAGACCTGACTCTAGGCCTAGACCTGACTCTAGGCCTAGACCTGACTCTAGGCCTAGACCTGACTCTAGGCCTAGACCTGACTCTAGGCCTACCTGACTCTAGGCCTACCTGACTCTAGGCCTACCTGACTCTAGGCCTACCTGACTCTAGGCCTACCTGAATAGCCCTAAAACATATTTTACTTGAATTCACTAAAAAAAACCTGAACAGGTAAATAAATTAATAATGAAAACCAGTTATTTTAACAGGAAAGTAGCTTAGCAATTTATTACCTCTTATGAGGTTACTTTCCAACTGGAAAGTAGACTAGCAATTTATTACCTGTTATTATGTTACTTTTAATTAATTCAATTAAAATGTATTATTCTGCATAACATTCGCATATATTTACCAAACAATAATAGTACCAAACTAATCAATGATATATGTACAACTGTGCTGAAACAAATAAAAATAGGAAGAGTTTTCCTATAAGTGTCAGAGAAGCAGCGTTTACTTTAATATAAGAATTGTAACTAATAAAAAAAATATTAATATTAAAAAGCTCACGTTTGTATCTTCGTTATGCTCCATAACTTTTTTGACTCAATATCACAATTCTTAGAGACTACAAGGGACAGCTTAAACCTCACTTGTTGAGATGTACATTCGAAATGAATGGTCTTGAGAATATTAGCCGGTGTGCTATTCCTAAAAGTGAGATTCGTGCTTACTTGAAATATTAGCATACGAGAGGCGGATATTTGATTGTGGGCGTGGCGTTATTGCTGCAGTATCAAGTGTGCCACGATAGTGAGAGAGTCTGGGTAGCTCTTAATTATGTATGTATGATAAAATCCTTGCTATAAATGATTGAAACATTGTCACAATGTAAATTAGTTATATGTCATGAAACAGGAGTTCTACATTGTACAAGTACATCTCCTCTATAATGAAGTGTATTATGTAGTGAACCATCCTGGTTTTTTGAGTTCTGAGAATTAAAATACCCTGTAGCTGTAATGAATTTATTTCAAAAAAGAGATAAAGTATCTTTTATAGTCTGCCAAAAAAAGAAAGGTTCTTCATTCATCTCTTATTCTTTATAGTAGAGTATACTCTAGTGAGTCTAGAGTGAACAAGTTGAAGTTCACTATAGAGGAGTTCTACTGTATAATAAATCTCTGCCACTACAATCAACTCTGGCACACTTGATACTGAAGCAATAACGCCACGCCCACAATCTACTCGCAACCTCTCATATGTCAAGATCTCAAGTAAGCACGGGTCTCACTCATGCATAGTACACCGGCTGTAATTCTCAACCCCATTCATTTCGAATGTACATTTCATCAAGTGAGGTTTAAGCTGTCCCTTTGAGTCTCTAATAATTGTGATATTGAGTCAAAAGAGTTATGGAGAATACCAATGATACAAACGTGAGTTTTATTTTTTTAAATAGTATGCAATGCAAATATTATTTCCTTTTTATAAGTTTTAATTCTGATATGTAAGTAGACGCTTCTATCTTATTCTTTTAGTGAGAGACGATTCTTTGTTATTTTTATGACAGAGTTGTACAGATATTATTGTTACTTTGGTTTCATTATCGATGTTCATCTATAGTTTTAAGTATTTTTATTGTGTGGATAATCACTTCGTTATTTAGGTAAAGTTCTCTCCACGTTTATAGAATATTTGTATGTTCAGATAAAATTTAAGGCGAAGAGAAATTCTGTTTTACTTGTTCATTAGGGCATTCACCTGAAATAACAAGAATGAATGAAAGTGATCTATTATAAATACATAGTTTTCTTCTATAAGTTAGTGCGGAAAAAGAATGTTTTTGATATATATGAAATGACAGAAATTTTAAAAAGGCAGGCAGACGTTGGATAGTATGTACAGTTGTACACACAGAGAAAGGATTATTTGATTCAAATTTGATTTGTTTTGACTTATATGAATGGTTTACTTTCGCCCCTACCTATACGTGGTGAGTTGCAGGAACTATTTAAAAGTAGGTAAATCGACGCTGGTTAAAACAGAAGGGTCGTTCTGACTCGCACCTAAACTTCAAAAAAGTAGCACCAACTCTTATAGTAAGTTAATTTCTACACCAGATACATTAAATTAACAGTCTTCGCGAGTTACTACAATTTAGTAAGAGGTCTAATGATTTAGGGCTCAAACACACTACAAGCGGCGAGAGCGGAGCGCCATTAATGTTGTTTGGTATTCGTATGCAGAGACGCTTGGCTGTTCACAGTGCGAGCGGAGCGGTGCGGCGCTCCAATTAAACAATGTTATTAATGGCGCTCCGCTCCGCTTATAGCGTGTACGTACCCTTACCCCTGTCAAATGATCCGTCCATATTCTGTTGTGCCTATCTATCCTTCCGTTATTGCAGTACCTAACCCTTGCTAAGTAAACGTCTAGAAGGCAGAGCTCAAAATTTGAATCATCTTCTTATGACTAAGAAATTACTTCTATCCTGACAAATAAAATAATAATTATTTAATCTATCATGAATATCACTTGAATGACAACAATTTCCTATAGCTCAGTATATTTATTTAAGTTTCATTAATTACATATATTTAGAAATTTACAAACTTTTTAAACAAATTAGGTAGTTATTATTATAAACGAACAAAAGCACTTCAATCCAAATTATTAGTTATTGTCTAGATATCTAGTAAGTCATCTTGCTCTGTAACTATTGCTAAATTTCTCTAATAAGTTATAGGTGCCTATTAACTCGATTCGCTTTTCTATTTTAAAGATATTTCATTATATCTACAAAAATAATTTTCAATGATGAGTTATTCCAACTTACCAAGGTATATTAACTTACAAGGTATGCTACGCTTTGATACGAATTTTAGACTCTTCTGCGCATAAGTAATTATGCGCATACGGCCGAGTGCCCCTACATTGTATGGAATATTAGATACAGCGACCTAATTAGTTATTTTTAAATAAGAATTTTTTTGCCATGGTTGTTTGTGCTGTATACGGATGCAATGAAAAACGTGTTACTGATTCAATTAAGTTATTTAGGTTTCCTTAAGATATAGTAATTATTAAGATATGGACAGGATAAGATAAGACAGGATTGACCAGGGTACATGAACATAAACTGGTATAGTACCTAGTAGACGACACAAAAATATGACGTCACCACAACAACACATTCCTTGTTTGTGACCGAGCGGCTAATAATTCCTCGGATTTACATGTTAATATCGAGAAGTTTAAAGTATTCTTATAAGGGTTTCGTGCAAAAGAAAAGCGAAAAATGCGATTGAACCTCAAAGTTGAATATATAGATAAAATCCAGGTGTGTTTTTATTGTTCATTTCTTTAACTTATCTATAAAAAATAGGATCTTGAACATATGCTACCTAGAAGCCTAAACTAGTGCTAGTTAACTGCTAAATTGTAGTTCTTATGAATAACAGTTAAGGAAAGAAATAATGGAAATACAATTTAACCGATGCTTAGTTAGTAAAAGATAAGAAAAAAATTTAAATTTGGAAGTGACTAAGTTTAAATAGGTTTTCCCATTTTTCAAAGTGTGGTCAGAGTCGCCATTTCTAGTCACCCGGTGGTCACGTCAAACTAGATTCGATCAGCTGATTACCATATCCTATGTTACTGTATTCTGGGATCGACAGCTCTTATATAAATGCACTTTGAAGAAAAACAACACGTTTTTCCCTATTAAACCTTACTCTTAAACATTTGAAGTGTTCATAATGCTGAATACAGCCAATTTAGTTTAAAAAAATGTTAAAGCATTTAATTTAAGAAAATGAATAACATACCATAGCTGTTTCTATGTAAATATAATTATTACCTCCGTGCACACCAGTCAGCGTCTTTCAAAAACAAAACTGTATTCATTTTGATATGAGTCTGCGCAATACTCTACCTTTTAAGTTAATATACTTTGAGTTATACAGTGTTAGTTCTGAATTATCTGAAGGTTTCACGTTTTTGGTCAAATATAAGATTTGTATCATTTTACTTTTATATATACTTTCTCCATCAAAATCGAAAAGGTGGAACCGTACGATAAGCTGATAACTCTAAAGTTATTACCCCAGGTACATATATTTAGCCAATCAGTTTAAGGGGAGCTTTTCGAAAATGAGGTTTTTTCTTTGTTTTCCGTTTGATGTTTCTGAAACTTGGAAGATATATGTAAAAACAAATTCTAAGACATTTTTGCCTTTATGATTTTTCCAAAAAATTTGATATTTTGAGATTTTTGAGTTATTTTTGAGTTTTTTTGTATCATTTTCAAAATCTATCTTCTCTCACAATTTTTGACCAATATTTCTGCTTTATGCTTCATAACATAGCTAAAAGGTATGAAAACATTTCTTCGCTCATAGTTATTTGAAAATCATAACCAGTTTTTAGAAAAAAAACGTAAAAGTAAAAATTGAATTTTTTTTTTTTTTTTTTTTTTTTTTTTTTTTTGAACAAATTTTGAAATTCCCAAAACGAATAATTGTAGCCTAGGAATTTACCTTCATTTTGCACGTTGAATAACAAAAATCGGTTGAAAACTCTTAGAAGAAGTAGGGATTTCAATTTGCAAAATATGAAGTAGGGGAAAAATGGCTTTAAAGTTTTAGGGTTCTGAAGTTTGAAAAAAGGGTTTTGCCTGCTGATAACAGCATCCCCACTGTGACATTATAGGTTACACATAACTTCATTGCAAAGGGGGACTTTTGAACAGTAGAGACCCCTATTTCTTCCACTCCATTGCATAACCATTAGTCATTAGGTTGGAAACTTATTAGGCTGGAAACGCTCTGAACGTATCAGTGTAGTACATATGTACGTATGTTTGTACGACTTATAGTGAGAATTTTGCAATTCTGTTTTCACAGTCTTGTAGAATTATGTCTATAGATTAATATTAGATAAAAAAACGAAAAATGATATTTTACCGTTTTTTTCGAAAAGCTCCCCTTAAAGAGAATACTTTACAGCTAGGTACCTAATTATAGGTACTGTACCTAAGAAATGGGGAATAACTATACCAAATACAAAATATAAAGAACTTTCAAAATGTAAAGAACTTTCAAAATGTAAAGAACTTTCAAAATGTAAAGAACTTTCAAAATGTAAAGAACTTTCAAAATGTAAAGAACTTTCAAAATGTAAAGAACTTTCAAAATGTAAAGAACTTTCAAAATGTAAAGAACTTTCAAAATGTAAAGAACTTTCAAAATGTAAAGAACTTTCAAAATGTAAAGAACTTTCAAAATGTAAAGAACTTTCAAAATGTAAAGAACTTTCAAAATGTAAAGAACTTTCAAAATGTAAAGAACTTTCAAAATGTAAAGAACTTTCAAAATGTAAAGAACTTTCAAAATGTAAAGAACTTTCAAAATGTAAAGAACTTTCAAAATGTAAAGAACTTTCAAAATGTAAAGAACTTTCAAAATGTAAAGAACTTTCAAAATGTAAAGAACTTTCAAAATGTAAAGAACTTTCAAAATGTAAAGAACTTTCAAAATGTAAAGAACTTTCAAAATGTAAAGAACTTTCAAAATGTAAAGAACTTTCAAAATGTAAAGAACTTTCAAAATGTAAAGAACTTTCAAAATGTAAAGAACTTTCAAAATGTAAAGAACTTTCAAAATGTAAAGAACTTTCAAAATGTAAAGAACTTTCAAAATGTAAAGAACTTTCAAAATGTAAAGAACTTTCAAAATGTAAAGAACTTTCAAAATGTAAAGAACTTTCAAAATGTGAAAACGAGTTTCAAAATGTGAAAACGAGTTTCGGAATGTGAAAACGAGTTTCGGAATGTGAAAACGAGTTTCGGAATGTGAAAACGAGTTTCGGAATGTGAAAACAAGTTTCGGAATGTGAAAACAAGTTTCGGAATGGATAGAGAGGTTTCGGAATGGATAGAGAGGTTTCGGAATGGATAGAGAGGTTTCGGAATGGATAGAGAGGTTTCGGAATGGATAGAGAGGTTTCGGAATGGATAGAGAGGTTTCGGAATGGATAGAGAGGTTTAGGAATGGATAGAGAGGTTTAGGAATGGATAGAGGTTTCGGAATGGATAGAGAGGCTTCGGAATGGATAGAGAGGCTTCGGAATGGATAGAGAGGTTTCGGAATGGATAGAGAGGTTTCGGAATGGATAGAGAGGTTTCGGAATGGATAGAGAGGTTTCGGAATGGATAGAGAGGTTTCGGAATGGATAGAGAGGTTTCGGAATGGATAGAGAGGTTTCGGAATGGATAGAGAGGTTTCGGAATGGATAGAGAGGTTTCGGAATGGATAGAGAGGTTTCGGAATGGATAGAGAGGTTTCGGAATGGATAGAGAGGTTTCGGAATGGATAGAGAGGTTTCGGAATGGATAGAGAGGTTTCGGAATGGATAGAGAGGTTTCGGAATGGATAGAGAGGTTTCGGAATGGATAGAGAGGTTTCGGAATGGATAGAGAGGTTTCGGAATGGATAGAGAGGTTTCGGAATGGATAGAGAGGTTTCGGAATGGATAGAGAGGTTTCGGAATGGATAGAGAGGTTTCGGAATGGATAGAGAGGTTTCGGAATGGATAGAGAGGTTTCGGAATGGATAGAGAGGTTTCGGAATGGATAGAGAGGTTTCGGAATGGATAGAGAGGTTTCGGAATGGATAGAGAGGTTTCGGAATGGATAGAGAGGTTTCGGAATGGATAGAGAGGTTTCGGAATGGATAGAGAGGTTTCGGAATGGATAGAGAGGTTTCGGAATGGGTAGAGAGGTTTCGGAATGGGTAGAGAGGTTTCGGAATGGGTAGAGAGGTTTTGGAATGGGTAGAGAGGTTTTGGAATGGGTAGAGAGGTTTCGGAATGGGTAAAGAGGTTTTGGAATGGGTAGAGAGGTTTCGGAATGGGTAAAGAGGTTTCGGAATGGGTAGAGAGGTTTCGGAATGGGTAGAGAGGTTTCGGAATGGGTAGAGAGGTTTCGGAATGGGTAGAGAGGTTTCGGAATGGGTAGAGAGGTTTCGGAATGGGTAGAGAGGTTTCGGAATGGGTAGAGAGGTTTCGGAATGGGTAGAGAGGTTTCGGAATGGGTAGAGAGGTTTCGGAATGGGTAGAGAGGTTTCGGAATGGGTAGAGAGGTTTCGGAATGGGTAGAGAGGTTTCAAAGTGTGAAAAGAACTTCTGGGGCAAATAAACATGACGGACCAGAGTCCGTTGTGTATACTAGGCTAAATTCTGGTCCGTTATGTTTACTTGGTTAAATTATTAATATTTGACCAATAATTGGAATAAGAATATAATTTTGGAATCATAGATACCAAATAAATTAGAGGATTTAAGCAGAAAATTTGTTCCATCTTTTTACAACTCGTTCTTGTTCTTCACAACTCCAAATGAATCACGTATTTTCATCGATTCTTTCAAATAATAAAATATGCAAAATTAATGTATAATCATTAATATTATCCTTTATAAGGTTGTATATTTATAAAATACTAAAGCAAATACTTTTTAAAACTAAAAAAATTCTGGTCCGTTATCTTTACTAGTTTAATTTCTGCTCACTTATCTTCACCAGCTTCATTTCTGGGGGCCGTTAACTTTACTTGCTCCGAACTTCGTCTAACACGTATCTTAAAAAAATACTTTGCCATTTTAAACGTTAGTTATAAGATGAGCAACGTAGTGCCGTTTCCAAAAATTTCATTAGGAAAATTTAAAAAAAAAAGAGACGGCTATATATCCACAGTGCCTCAAAAGAGACGTTTTCTATTAAAAAGATCAGTCTGTAATTATTCCTCATCTAATAATTATTTATTCCAATTTCAGACCAATATGATGGATCTATTGCCCAAAGAAATGGTAATCAAGATCTTCGAGCATTTTGAAAACTTTACTGATCTTCTAACTCTGTCTAAAGTGAACCATCGTTTCAACGAACTCAGTAAACTAAAATGCTATAGAAACCATTTAGTAATACAGGTGAGTCTTTAGAAGAGTGATAAATAAATATTGTTTTGTTTAATAATTCTCTGAAGTGATGGTACGTCGTCTGTTTATACAAGATTCTCGTAAGAATATTCAGTGAATTGGTATACTATATATTCTAATGAAGTGAGCATACTGCCTTTTTCCCCTCTGATGATGTCACTAAAACTATCTCTTACCTTCTTTATTATGAATTAATGTCTCGTACTGTTTCAAGAATAGTCTTGAGAATTATTCACTCTTCCACATATTTAGCATATTCTATTAATGTGTTGTATTAATGCACCTCAATATTTGACATATAAGAGAAAAATTCTTCACAAAAAGGCTGTTTTTTTTGTATCTATTGATTAGAGATAGACTATAATGAGTACACTTCTTATTTTTTGTAATACGAATTTATTCTACATTAGCTTATTTGTTTTCATTGTTGATTTTTGTGTGTATGTTCATGCCAATAATCCATAGGGCAGTACGTTAATTATTAAAAATTATTAGTATGATTTCTTTTCAAGTGCAGCACAATCATTTGCCTTGTTATGACCCTATAGTTAAAGACCCTATATGGATATAAATGTAGTTCTGTTTCACATCTATATTTATAGTTACTCTTGGAGTCAAGGATTTTTCAGAGTCAATTTATTATTTTAAAATTTGTTCGTTACTTCAATTACTGATGCTAAAATCCAATATACCAATTTAATTTCAAAGGGACCTATTGTTCAATTAATTATTCGAAAATTGTCTAGGCTGCTTATACTTTACGTACAAATAACTAACTATTTTTTCTATATAAATATAGTAGTTGCTTCATCTGATTCTCCAATCTATTCAATCCCCAACAGAACAATGGCATTACTGCCTACTCCGAGGAAGAATTCAGCATGAAGAAGATGAATTATGAAATTACTAAGTGCAGGGATTTAAAATCTGTGACTTTTATTGCTTCAACAGCAATTGGAATTGGTTTACATTTTATTAATCTATCAAATAGTTTAATCAGATCTATGTTCATAAAGACATTTAGTAGTAACACTGAGAATGAAGTCGGCGAAGATGATATTGACTGTTTCTCAATGGCTAATGGCGAGTTTTCTCTCGCTTCCTATATCAAGAAGAGTGCTGGTGACATGAGTAGAGTCGCACAAATGGTTCCACCATCTGCTTGGGATATTGATGCAAAAGGATCACCAAAATTATTTCAAACTGCGATAGAAAAAAATATGGATACTTTGACTCTTGTTACTTATAAGGGAAAAAACATAACCTTTGCACATCTAAATGCTCTTGGGAAGTGTAAGAAATTGACAAGGGTTCAGCTGATAGGTAGATTGGTGGTTTCTGAGGAAGTTCCAGAAACATTTCATAATATTCAAGCTGCGAATATTATGCTGGAAGGGAATTTCCATTGCCCTTATGTTGCCAATATTTTTTTCAGCGAAACTCTTACAATGTTGTCAGTATATTACAGTACCATCGCGGGGTTCAAAAATGAACTTTTCACCAAATGTACAAACCTAAAACTTCTCAAAATCAACATGGAGTCAGAAAGAGATGACATACATAATGATCAGTTAACTGATTCTATCATAGAATTAGTAGATACACTTAAACACCACGAAACATTACGTTCTATCGCCATCTTTAATTTAAACCAGTATTTCAGAAAATCTCTTTCAGAAACTCTTTCTGCGTGCCTTGAGTCAATTCCAGGTAGTAGAATAAATAGGAGTAGACCTTATAATGGTCAACCTGATATTTTAATTGAATTTGAAAGGTAACAATTCATTTCTTTGAATATTCAAATATGAACTAAAAGTATGGAGACGGAAAAATAAAGTAGCATACTCTATGTTGAAATAATTTTCCAAAATATTGTCTTCGTGTCCTTTTAAATTCCCATTAACTATCAAATAATAAAGTTTTGTCACACAAAATTCATTTAGTGTAATTAAGTAATAGTGTAATTCATTGTCTGAAAAATATTAAATACAGTCAACTTATTTTTACTATTATTTTGAAAGCTTTGCTGTATTCGTAATTTTCTTTTATCAATATAAACTATCAGAAGAGCATGTCATTCAATATGATTTGCTAGAATTAAGCTATTCATTTAATTTCTGAAATATATTTGTACTATAATTGTGAAAGTATGTCCCATGAAAAATAAAACTTGTGATGGTATTACTTGTATTTTATTCTCATCTCCAATATTTCATCCATGTAATATTTTCTGCAAAATATTTATTTCGATTTATGAATTTCTGCGAATTTGACAAAGAAATCAACACAAGAAATTGAGATGGTAAAGCAACCTTAAAGGGGCAGTAAACTTTATAAAAAATGTCATTTTTCGTAATGAAAATGTTGTTAGTAATTAGTTGTATACACACGAGAGTTTATTCGTCTTATATATAACTAACAACATTAAAAAAAATAATAATTTGGTTTTAAGTCCAAGGGGCGCTGCAAATTATGGTTATCAAATAGAAATATCAATTATTCGACATCAATAAGTATAAAACTATAATAACTAGGTAGTCTAGTCAGTAGTGTGGTAGCTAGGCGGCTAGGCTGTAAGTTTTTAAGTTTAAAAATTGTAGTTTAACGATTGCGTGCGTGTGTGCGTCATTGTTTTGCTCAATCTTTTGTTTACAATTGATATTTCTAGTTTCAGATTAAAGGTCCTCTCCAGGCTCCGTGAAAAAAATGAGTTTATTACATAATATTATAGAACTAAGGTCTACGATCATTATTCCGCAAACCGCATATAATTTTAGAATTGTTTCTAATAGTATATAAACGTTTTTATAGTAAGTTTATCCAAATTTAAACTTTTAAACGAATAATAAATAGATTTATTAAACCAAATAGTACCTAGTTGACAATCAAAACAAATGGTGTACATTCTTCTTCTTCAGACTGAAAATTAGAAAGTCGGAAAAAAGTTGGTTTTGTAGAGTTTTGATTATAAAAATCTTTAAAAGCATATAAAATTAAAAATAGGCTATCAAACTTTATGGGGTTTGCAGTAAAACGATAAGAAACATTAGCCTCGTTGATTTAAGCAATAAAAAAATTTGCTTGGAGGGGACCTTTAAGTCATTTGGTGGCGCTGCATTGGCGAATTTATTAATTTTTTTTTTAAATAGGCATTTTAAAAATAAAATAGCAACATTTTATTCTATTATTGATGTCCCTTTATCGATTAATTAACAAGAGAGAAAAAGTTTGTCCAAAGGTTTACCACCCCTTTAAACCTTCACATTGAAAACTAAATGATTTTTATTTTAACAGAGCATTCTATAAGTTCCTATGTTAGTCCCCATGAACTCTATCCTGAAGCTGTCTGTGATGAATGGAAGAGAAGGAGGTGGTGTCTCTTGGTCCCCCAACTGTTGTAATTTGGATCGTGTATTTTATCTTTTTGATAAATAATGGTTATGCTCTTCAACTACGAGGTTTTAGATCTTTTTTTGGTAGGATGTGGATCAACATTCCTTGTAGTTTAGCAAAAAGAAAATCGCATGATCGATAGTGTGGAAAAGTCCGATAACTCAGAGGTTACTCTAATTAGAGCGGATCATTTATATCCGTATTTCAGAATATTAAGACTTTCCGATATTAATAATCAGTTTCCTTCGGTGATTAAATGATTTATTCAAGTTTCAACCTTGTAATTTCTATTATTAGTAATTTCTATTAGGCTATTAGTTAGTAAAATAATAATATAAGAATCGAAATGCATTTTAATAGAAACTAATACGGATATGCAATGGTATAAGGAAAATGTTTACCTGAAGTTTCTTATGGTGAGTTTATTATCTGAAACTGAGTTAGCCTATGAAGTGCCTAGTATGGTATCTATTTTTTAATTCAGCATTTCAAGACATTATGTCATCTCATAGACATAAGTTTATAACGTGGGGCTAGCAGTCTGCATAATGTGTCTTTTTCATGCAGAGATTTTAATTTGAGAGAGAGTTACTTTCTGAAAATCTCCGCAGCTGAATAATTGGTACCTAACATAGCTTACATAGGAATTAATTCATGATCTCCCACAGAGATCTCCAATTTCTATAATTAGCTCAGATTTGTTGCAAACTTCTAACTTGAGTGGCTTCTAAGTTCTAACTTGCAGAGAGTCTTGGAAATCAGTCTGTATTTGGTGAACAAAATTCCACTGACTTTTTGAAAAAGCTGAAAAAATCCACCATAAATTTCCAGTAATTTGGCAGATCACAAAAATTTTACCCATTTTTCCATCAAAAATCAATGGTAACATAGGAATAAAATAAATAAATAGTTAAAAATCCACCAACTTTGTCACCAGTCTGCAGAATGTGTCTCTTCTCCCGCAGAGATTTTTAATTTGAAAGTTATTCTCTGACTCTCAGCAGCAGATTTAGAATCTCCCGCAGCTAAATTAATGGTAACATAGGAATTAATTCAAGATCTCCCGCAGAGATCTCCAATTTCTAAAATTCGATCAAAAACTCCCGCAGAGAATCTTTGAAAAATGTTCCATATTCTGCAGACTGGCTTTGTCAGAATAATTAATTTCAATGGGAGAATACCAGTCTGCAGAGGACATTTTTTCATTTTCAACATTTTCTGTGCGAACAATCCTCAATTTCCTCCTATACCAGTCTGGAAAACTGCTTTGGCTAACAGATGAACTCTTTATGCTAAATGCTGTGGATTATACAATTTCTAGCAATTTACCATTAATTTTTGAAGTCTGTAAAACTCCAACAGAGTAATTAGTTCATCAGAAAGCACCTGTTTTTCCAGACTGGCTCCTATAAGCTATATTTACATGGTATTTTACTGAGAACAGAGAGCAAAATAGAAGATTTCTTGGAGAACACTTTACCAGTTCCTGCAGTCTGGGGAGAATAATTCCTCCATGCCAGTCTGCAAAGCATGCGCAATTAGTCTCCGGATATTTAATTTTTGAGGCAGTTTAACTTAATTTTTGAAGCCAAAATAGAGGATTTCTTTGAGAACACTATCAGTTCCTGCAGTCTGGAAATATAGGAGGAAATTATCAAATTAAGAATTGTTTGTACAGAAAATGTTAAAAATGTACCATATTCTGACATAATTCTGCTGGCTGGCCATGAAATACAGTCTGATTTGGTGACATGGACGTGCTTTGTCAACTGGCTTGCCCAGGTAATAAAGGTCATGTTTCAGAAGATGGAAATTTTTTAATTGGGAGCAAATTTTTAAGCCAAAATTTCACAAAAATTAGAGCCAAGCCAATTTGTCAAATATTTTGAAAATTTCAAGCCAAAATTGGGTAAATTTGCCTCTGGAATGTTTGGAACTTTCTCTGAGAAGTGTTAAAATATCGAAAATCGGAGGCGGATCTAAAACGCAAATCTACAGAACATAGGAATTAATTAAATATCTTGAAGACAATTAAACATAGCTATCTGATAATCTCAGGTTTGACCTAATGACCTTATGAAATATAAGCCAATTAGGTAGCTTTAACTAACATGCTCTGTTACTTACTAAGTTACTAACATGGAATACATGTGAACAAATATAAGAGGATATTATGGATTGTTTGCACAGAAAATCCAGTCTGAAAAGAATGTCTACTTAGACCCAGGATTTTTTTTACAGAAATTGAGATTTGGGTGCAGCAAATAACATGGGAACACAGGAATTAAATAGGACTTGGGCGCAGGATTAATCCTCAAATCTTTCTGTAGCTACCTACTTTTTTGACTGGCAGAAAATGTTAAAAATATTAAATATTTTCAAGACTAGTATTTTTTTAGTTTAATAGTTTTATTATTTATAGCCATAGGTAGCTGCTGGGCCAGTCTGCAAAGCAATAAGCATGCACAATCAGTCTCAAGATATTTTATTTTTGAGGCAATTTGTCCCCAAAGATTTTCAAATTTCTTTCCAAAATGGCCAAAAATCTCAAATGTTCTACAACAATAATTACATAGGAATTAATTGGAAAATTGTTGCCAAATATTTCAGAAGGTAAATTTCAAGGCCTCAACCATTGCTGAGGCCCGAATAAACTTCACAACAGACACAACTTCACCCATCTTTTGCAGACTGGCTACTTGGTTTAGTGGGCTAGGTATTATTTAGACAAAAAAAATCTGTATGACTTGAGACTGACTACCCAGACCCAGTTTGTATTTTGTGCACAAAATCCTCTGTCTGCATAAACTGGCAAAATGTTCCTAGAGGTCTCTTATTCTGTTCAGTCCTATTTGGTCCTATTATGTTATCTCCCTCAGAGATCTCAAATTTCGAAAATTAGGTTTAGATTTGTCTCAGAGAATCTTGGAAAAATGTTCAACATTCTGCAGTCTACTGAATATGGGAGATATTCTCTATGAACAATTTTGAATTAATTCCTATACTTAGCTACATTAAATTTGCTGTAACAGAATAGCTAAGAGGAAGAAAGGTATAATAATTATTATTTAATTTGTATCAATGATACCTGCATGTTTTCATTGACACCTATAAAAACAAATATTTTTTTATTAACACATCAATTTTCTGAACTTAATTTAAATAATATATTGTCAAAATTCTGATCAAAAATAATTTTTATGTTAACATTGGAACTAATTCAAAATATAAACCAATTAATTTTAATTTTTACTTGACTTTAACTGAAACATTGAGTGATTTGAGGTCAAAGTTAGTTAGTGTGCTACAATATAGTTGCTTTACCATATAGTTATTTATTTAAATCTATGATCTACCTAGTTTATAAATTATTATTTGTATACCTTTTATTTTATTTCACGATTTTCAGAATCTTTTGAAGAAAGTTTTTGAAACTGGAGTCATCCTCTCTGTTTTGACATTTGCTTTGATTGCTTATTTCTGGACTGTCACTTTGGTACACACAGCTATCTACAACTACTATGTTCCTTCCATTTTCCACAAATGGCCTGTTTTTCTCCTCTCCAGGTGAGTGATTATCAAGACCTAGTGGAATATTATCATTCATTGTGATTTTACCTATTTAGCTACAACTTAATTTTCTATCTCCATCAGGAATGATATTCCAGGAAAGTTTGACTGTCCATCAGCACTCGTAACTCTTGATGAAGCTTCGAAGTTTAGGAATTCTCCTCCTGAACTTACTTTCGATCTTTCACTGCTTGAAAGAAATGTCAAGAGTATGAACCAAGAATGCCAAGTACAGGGTTGCTCTAATGTCGACAGTCCAAATGTGTTATCCAGGGGACAAGCTTACTCCACCCAATTCCATTTAAAAGTTCCAAACACTCCTAGTAATAGAGAACTTGGAATGTTCAAAATTGAGATAGCTCTCTTAGATGCCAATTTGCAAACACTTTACAAAAGTGCCCGAGCTGTCAGACTGCCCCATCGGCCGAAAATGCACCAGTTTCTCTACGATTGGTTCACCATAGCCAACATCTTCCTCTCTGACGGAGATGCCGACAACTTCAAGATAGAAGCTCCTCTGATTGACGCATTTATTGATGACAGTATGAGACCAGTCCACTATGCAAACATCACCGTCTTTTCTCCTCGACTGGAGTGGTCTAGTGCATCTCTGCATTTCAAGATGAAACTCACAGGCATCGGTTACATCATCACTCATCATTGGTTCATCTCATTGACTTTGGTGATGATGGCGTGTGGCTGCCTTTTCCTGTTCCTCACCATCATTTCGTGGCAGAGTAGACCGGTAAGAAGATGAATAGGAAATCAGTAGTTTAATTAATTAATGAATGTTTTACTTCTGTGGATATTCTAAAATCAAAGTTTTCAAGACTATATCTTTTAGTATAACTTAGGAAAGAACATTGTAGTTTATTTAAAAATATAGTATCAAATAAATATATTCTAAAGACTTATTAGCCTCAACTATTATTTATCATTCAGTAAACGGATTTTCATATTTAGTTTGAGGGACTAAAAATCACTTAAATGGTTAATGAACAGTTCTTTGAATCCATTCCTACTAACTATTCAATTATTCTACCATTGCCCAAGATACCTACAATTTTAATTTGCTGTTAAAATATTCTTTATTTTTTGTTAATTAACAGTATTGCCCCCAAGACTCTATCCTGACGCTGTCTGTGGTGAATGGAAGAGGAGGGGGATGTTATCTCTCGGGCCCAAATTGTTTAGCTAATTTGTATTATTTAGCTCTTGTCTGTTTTCATTTTACCATATTTTTTTTACATTACTTGAAGGTTTAGAGGATAGCGCTAGGGTTATGCTCTTCAACTCATAGGCTTCATTTACTACCCCCTCTTCATTTTCCTCTTTAATACCTGAGTGCTGTCACCAGTGCTTGTGTCCCCTTTAGTCGCATTCCTTGGTAAGTGACTGCATTCACGGAGTAGCTTTTCTGCACCTGTGAGCCTTGTCACCAATGGTCGTAGATGACTTTGTTCATGGAGCCACTTTCCTTTCGAACTTCTTCTTCATTACTTTGTATTTAATTTCCATTTTACCTTACCTAGTGATATATTTGAATTAGACGTTAAACCCCTACTAAAATTACAAATAATTGTTTCATGTGCATTTAGCAGTTATAATTCTCGCCATTTTCTTAATTTGTTGAGTATATTTTTTTTAATCTCTGCTCATTACATAGCTACTACAATTCCTAATATATATTTTTCCAATTTTTCAGAACCTTGACAAATTTTATGAACATATATCCGATTTAGCATTGGAGAAAACAACCAGAAATGAAGACCAATATTCATCACGAGCACAAAGAAATGAATTAATTGAAAAAATTAATACCAGGACTGGAGTAATGGAAAAGAAATCTTACATGGATTGGCTGGAAGAAGATCTTGAAAATGAATCTGTAGAGGATGTTGAAGAGGACTCTCGGTTTGAAAATAAAGATGACTACAATGAAGATGAATTCACTACAGAGAAAATGAAGCAATCCTCTACAGAATCTTCTCCGAAAAAGGAACCCAAGATAGAAGAACCACCATCCGTAAATCAGGAAATATTGACTCAAAAACAAACTACTAATGAGGAAACTTCAGACCTGACACCAGTTTCTGAAGAACCAAAACCATTGGGGGAAAACACTTCAATGGAAGATGACGAAACAGAAAGCTTTGAATCGAAAAGAAACATCTCTCCTCACAGCTCAGATAATTCTTTCTCTATTTTGGATTCGAGTGACGAGAATCCTCAATAAAGTGACAGATGTGTAGCTACTATCCATGTTAAATGTATGTGAATTCCATTCAATTCTTTTAGTAGCTAATATAGTCAAATCATTAGGATATTTTAAATGTTATTTTAATGTTGGCTAATATTGTGTCATAGTCATTAAATAATTAAGAATTTTAACCTTTTCAGTTCATTTTATATTGCAGATATACTCTGTTTGTGACTCTTATTGATCACATTTTAATTCATTACCCAAGTACCTAGTCGTGGGTAAATTTCAATACCAGTTATTATTTCTGTCAAATAATGTGATGTTTAGTACCTACTGGATAGTAGGACAAATTGCTAGATTTATATGTACCCTTTTCGTTCCTATATATTTTAATTAAGAGATAATGCTCTAACAACATATTTTGATCAAGCTAGACTTAATGGCATTTTTTAATTTTTATTTAACAGAAATATATTTATGTGCATATTATTTTTCTATTACTGAAATAAGTTAGCTAATAATTCTTCAACCAAATACAATAAAATTATATATACATTCTATTTAAGAAAATATTTTGCTAATAATAATTCCCCAGTTCAATAATTTAAACCTAGTCAACTATGATAGCATGTCAAAGTTATATTTTGGTAATTGTTATTAGTCTACTTTCCAAATGATGTCCAATTTGAAAGTTACTGTAGTAGCTATTGCTTTTAGTTTAGAAATGTATTATTGTGGTACCAAGTAGTTAGCAAGATCTCATCTAAAAATAGAAGTAAATTGTATGTGGGATATACTATTTCATTCTACCTGTACTTGAAGTCATGAAATTATGAATACTATGATCAAATTGCTCATGTCATTTATCTCAAACACTGGATAATAAAACTATATATAGTCTATATTATCATTAATCGAGATGCGTTATAAAAATTAGCGAGTACTCAAAAGTAGGGCAAGGTATCCAGTCATCACAACCCCTTCTTGAAAGGAGCGTTGCTTCTCTTTGCCTTGGCCACAGCTGCATCTGAGGCCTTCACAAATGTTCTCATCAACTTATTCTGTCGCGAAGTTTTATATCCAGAACCCATTCCTTGAGATAGAAGTTTGACCTGAAATAAAATCATAATCAGTTTTGACCAAAAAAAGGAAGTAAATGCAACAAAAAATATAACAATTCAACTCTTGTAGTAACAGTATCAATGCAGAATATTTCTATACAATATACATATAAGATTGTGATTGAACATCTATAAGAAATGAGATTGCAGTCAGGGTTGAGAAAACAACAGAAAGGTTAGTTTACCTGTTCCATAACTGGGGCAGGGTATTTGCATCCTAACAGTTCCATGTTAGCGTAAACTTGAGCCAAACACACGAGTCTGTTCTCCTCAATCACAGACTTGTGTGCTTCCATAAACTCACTCTTCAGTTCCCAGTGTTCCTTTGGTTCAAACTTAGTGCGGTACTTGTCTGTGTTCCAGTTTGTGTCTATTTCCACTGCCATTGTCTGAAAATAGGAATAAATTGACAGTAGCTACTTAAAGTGTTTAAAGAGTATTATAGATAAGGCTAATTAATTGTGTCACATTTTATCATATAGCTAGCTAACAGAATTAAAACTCCGAAAGCAACTGGCTTTTACTTTGGGTATTACATAATTACTGTACAGTGTATTAGAAATAATTTTTTTTTGCTAAACTCCTGTTCTTGCATGAAGTTCTTAAAAAACAGTAGCTAACACCATAATGCAAGAACTGGTAAAGTGTTTTCCAAGAAATTTTCTGTTTTGGCTTCTGTTCTCAGTAACATACATGTAAATATAGGAGGAAATTAAAGATGGTTTACACAGTCTCACAGAAAATGTAAAAAAAATATCCAGTATTTTGCAGACAGGACAAAAAAATGCCAAAATAGGCAGTGGCTTGTAGCATAATTTTTAAAGTCTAGGCTTATAGTTTGTCAGCCTCTGAAATATGTTTTAGCTTTACCATACACGATATAATATGATAATTTTACTACACTCTGCTGCAGTCTTGCAAATATTGAACATTTTTTATAAGACTTAAATTATTAGGTAATATTACTGTTAAAACTACAATTGTTAACTACTAACTACCTATTGTATAAAAGAAAAAAAAATTTGGCTTGTTTTTGAAAAATTCAAATTTCAAGCAACAAGCACACCAGTTTGTATTTGGTGCACTGAACTCCTCTGAATTTTTCTTCAAATATCTGAGAAATAGCTGCCAACATTCTTCAATTTGTCAGGTCCTCCAACATTTTTCCAGATTCTCCTCCAAAAATTAATGGTAATATAGGAATTAATAGCTAAATATCCTCCAACATTGCAGGAATTTTTTTTATTAGAGAAATTGAAGATCTGTTGACATTTCATTGGAATTTACCACCAAATACAATCTGGCAAGCATAAATTGATAAATTTAGCCAGTCTGCAGAAACTGGTAAAGTGTTTGTAGATATTTCTAATTCTGTTTGTTACAGAGTTAATATAAATAGGTATAGGGATTAATTCAGAAGAAATTTGCAGCAAAATTGATGTAAATATAGGAATTAATTCAAAATTGTTCAATTTGTTGAGAAAATATCCCAATTATCTCCTATATTCTGCAGACTGGTAAATTAACATGGAATGATGGAAATAATAGGAAATAATTCAACATTTAAATACATTTTGAGCAGAGTTGTTAAAAACCAATGATTTTTAGAAAAAAAAACGAAGACCAATGGTTTTCTTCAAAAACAAAAAAAAATGGTTTATTTGGTTTTTATATGTAGCTAATTATTTAATAAAAGTGCATATAGATACTTATTAGTTCATAACTGATCACTATACATGGTTAATATTACAAAACATCATTCATATTTTGGTAAATTATGGACAAAAAATAGATTTATTTAAGATACATCATGAAAAAATTAATTAATGGAGATGTTATGTAACATTTTACTACCAATTCATGAATAATTCTTAGCTGCTAGTCTACTTTGATAATCTTTTAAAAAATTCAAAACTCAAGTTTTAAATAACACAGCTAGATTCAAATATTTTTCAAATTCTTATATTTCCTAATTTCCATTGATTTTCATTTCAAATGTAGATGTTTAAATTAAAATATAACATATTAGCAAATGAATATCACAGCGTGACTCGAGACCAAATTTTAATATTTACTAAATCACTATGTAAAATCTCTTTAGAAAATGAAAATAATACAATATGGTGAGGAGAGAACCTTGTCCATATGTCTATTTTCCTTTGGCTTTAAATTTTAATGTCTTCCATAAAAAAAATACACTACTAAGATGAACAAATTATATTTTTATATAGCTACATAATATATTTATATGATTTAATGAAACTGTTTTAAATGATATAAATATAATATTGATGTTTTCTGATAATTTAAAAATGATTTTAGAGCTTCTAAGGATAAAAAAAAAAAAAACTATAAAACCATGTTTTTTTAAGCTTGGTTTAAACCAAACCACCCTGATTTTAAGCATGAGTTTTAATTTTTTGAAAATCTAATTGTAATTTGTAATATACTTCAAATTTTAAATTGATTCCAATCATGAAATATTCCCAAGTTAATTTTTATATTTTGCTTGGCATTCATCAGAATTTTGTAAAACTTTGGCTTACATTCTTACAATTTGCCAGCCTCTTAAACATGGGAATCCAGTGGCAGTTGTCACTATTTGTCAGTTTGAAACTGTTACCTTCTCTAGTAATCTCTACAAACAAAAAACAATTTTGAATTAATCCATATAATTACATAACTTACCACCAGTCTGCAGAGTATGGGACATTTTTAATATTTTCTGTGCGAACAATCCTTAATTTCCTCCTATATTTACATGTATTTTATTGAGAACAGAAGCCAAAATATAGGATTTCTTGGAGAACACTTTACCAGTTCCTGCAGTCTGGACTTACCAGACAACAGTGAACACATATGAATTAATCCCTATACCAGATTGTATTTCATGCATAATTCCACCGACATGTCTGTGGAATTTTTTGCACCTCTCAATGACAATTGAAGTTACAAATAATAATCTAGCAAAGTATTTATTCCTATGTTACCAATGGTAACATAGGAATAAATGGTAACTTACCATTAATTTATTGGTGGAAAAATGTTGGTGGATCAGCCAAAATATGGAAATATCTTGGTGAATTTTATCAGCTTTTTAAAAAAGTCAGTGGGATTTTGTGCACCAAATACAGACTGGTCCCTGGGCCTATATTAACATTAATTTAACTAGTGAGGCAAAAAAAGATATTAAGAGTCTCCACGTGGACGGTAATCTGCGAATTGCGATTGAACACTAACACTTCACCATGAAAATAGGTTAAATACTAAATGTAAATAGGGTCACGCAGCCGACGCAGGTAAATTGCGGCCCATTAATTTTTAATTACGGCCCTCAGAAGAGAGTCTCTAAAATATTCTGAATTGAAATTACATTAAAATGTTGCATAGCTATCAAAAGAAGCAAATTTCCAGTTTGTATTTGGCCAGTCTGCAGAATATGGAACATTTTTCTGAGACTCTTTGCGGGAGTTTTTGATTCAATTTTTAGAAATTGGAGATCTCTGCCAGAGATTATGAATTAATTCCTATGTTACCATTAATTTAGCTGCGGGAGATTTTGAATTAATTCCTATGTTACCATTAATTTAGCTGCGGCCAGTCTGCAGAATATGTGAGATATTTGGGATATTCTCTCCGAACAATTTTGAATTAATTCCTATATTTACATTAATTTTGCTACGAACACTTCTGAATTAATTCCTATATTTACATTAATTTTGCTACGAACAAATAAAGAGATCTCTACGAACACTAAACCAGTTTCTGCAGACTGGAGCTGCGGGAGATTCTGAATCTGGATCTGCTACAGAGAGTCAGAGAGTAACTGTCTCTCAAATTAAAATCTCTGCGGGAGAAGAGACGCATTCTGCAGACTGGGTATTTGGTGCACTGAACTCCTCTGACTTTTTCAAAAATTTGAGAAATAGCTGCCAACATTTTTCATCAATTTGTCTAGTCCTCCAACATTATTCCAAATTTCCAATTTCCCCTCCAAAAATTAATGGTAATATAAGAATTGATAGTTAAATATCCTCGGACATTGCAGGAATTTTTTTATTAGAGAAATTTAATATCTCCTGATTTATCATTGGAATTTACCCAGTCTGCAGAATATGGAACATTTTTCCAAGACTCTCCTATGTTACCATTAATTTTGCTGCGGGAGATTTTGAATTAATTCCTATGTTACCATTAATTTAGATGCGGGAGATTCTGAATCTGCTGCTGCGAGTCAGAGAATAACTCTCTCTCAAAATAAAATCTCTGTGGGAGAAGAGACACATTCTGCCCTGTCTGTATTTCGTGGTAAATTCCACTGACATGTCGGTGGAATTTTTCTCCATTGAAAATAATATTCTGGCAAAGTCGGTGGATTTTTTGCTATATACTCCTATGTTACCATTAATTTTTGGTCGAAAAAATGGGTAATATGTTGGTGGATCAGCCTATTTACTGGAAATTTATGGTGGATTTTTTCAGCTTTTTCAAAAGTCAGTGGAATTTTGTGCACCAAATACGGACTGGCATTCTGCAGACTGGGAATTTACCACCAAATACAATCTGGGCACAGTACATGCTATAACTTATTAATTTTTGTTTTGACGTGTGTTTTGAAGCTATGAGGTTTCAGTTGTTAGAGGCCGCAATTTACCTGCCGCCCTGCGTGACCCTAGCTATCCGCTAGGTACCAGTTCTAGTTCAGGGCATCCGCATCAGGCGGTCAGCCTGATTTTGAACTATTATGTTCACTTACCTTTATTATCAAAAAACTTTATGGAACCTAATCAGATGAAAACTTACAATATATAATAATAAAATCTACACTATTTCTTTCTGTAAATTTCGTGTTATCGTTAGACACTAACAGCGAATCATTCAGTTCGGTATTTTTTGGGATATATTAATAGTAACTTTTGCTATTTGACGGAAAGTTAAATAAAGTAGCATTTGGTTTTTGTTTCAGCTTAGCATTTATAAAGGACTTATCTAAAATATAACGTGCGTTGAAATTAGCAACGAAATATTTTTTTTCTTAATTTTTAGTTAATTTTCCATTAACAAATCTCCTTCGGATAATTTTGCTTGTTCACAACAACGTTGTCATAATTCAAAAATGTCTATTTTTTAGGAGCGGCATTTTGAAACGTTCTCAATACTATGAATAGCCTCAAATTACCATAGATGGAACATTTTTTTAAAACATTAAATAGGACTATAAAGTTAATAGAAGTAAAAGTAATTATATCTTTACTAGAGTAAGTATTATATGAACATTTTTCTTTAATTATCACTTTTATGTTATGTCGTCAGGACATTTAGCGTCACCAGTGGTCAAATATTGAGCTACCAGTATAACAATATAGCAAAGAAATCACTAATGAATATATTGATATGGATAACCCGGAAATACATTTTTGAGTTATTACATCATTATTGCAAATGAGTTATTTATATTAATTTTTTATAAATACGGTATTGAAATGTTTAGAATTTGAACATGGTGTCTCTCTTCTTCAATAAAACTACCCTTGAATTTTTTGGATGTGAAATTAAAACTATCTGAAAATTGGATTGCAATTTAATATATTATTTCTATTTATTGTTTCACAACGTATAGATGTGAAGCTTTATATTCATACCTAATTTGCTACAAATAATTTCGTCAGATAATGCATCTTGGATGTGGTCTCCGTTTTGTGGGACATGATGCAACATTGTTTGTCTGATCAATTTGGAAACTTCTGTTAACTGCCTGGCTTTAGAAGCAGCAAAAGTGATTTTGAAGTTATTTGCTGAGTTTTCTGGATTATTATTTGTAGTTGCATTTCTTATTTGAGATAATTTGAGTCTATGGAAATCTCTGGAGATGAATTGGGGGTTTTCTTTGTGGGATTCAGATTTCTTCGGCCGTTTGGATTTGGGATTCTTATTTAACTTCAAATCAGTTTTGGATAATTTTGAGGAGTTATTATTATTCATTACTTGTGCAATGCTTCGTTTACTCTCTTTTCTATTCCAATTGATATCTTTTTCACTCTCTTCATGAAACCGAATTGGTTGTCCGACGAACTTTTTTCGGAATCTATTATTTGACGTTATTTTAACATCAGTATCTAAATTATCCATAACCGCACTTCTAGTAAATTTATTACTGGATTTCACCCAGCCTAAATTTTTGTCGAATACTAGCAGGTTAACAGTCGAACAGACTTCCATTGTATCACAGCTGTGCTCGAATCCACTAGACTCGTTCGACTTAAGGTCATTCAGGATATATTTTTTATGTCGTTTCAATTTTTTCTTAATGGCGTCTCTCTGATGTTCCGAATAAATTATTTGTTCAGTCAATATTCTATCATTTCTCTTTATCAGACCCTTATTAGAAGTTTCTGACGGAGTTTCGTAGTTATTTTCGCGGTTTAAGTAAGTTTCATCAGTCAGCACACTTGTGGTTGAGTTAGTGGGCGTACCTGAAACGTTTTCAAACAATGTGTATGTTTGTTTATTCATTGTTTTCGATAGTTTTCTAATATCGTTCTTTCGATAAGCGGACACTGGTGTCACTTTTCTGTCAGAATTATCGTATAATTCTTTCATATCCTCTCTCCGTTGTTCAAATGTTTTTGAAATACATAAAGTGTTCGTAAGAGATTTAGGTCCCACCGATGGAGTCACGCTGGGACTAATTTTTTTCTTCTTCCTCCAGATAGAGGCTGTTAAGGGGATGTTTTTCATCAAATTGTAGGTTGAAGCCTGCTGCAGTTGCATTTTTTGGCTTTTCTGGCATTTATCTGAAAAAAAAACAGAAAAATGCTTTACAATTATAAATTTCATAAGCTTTGTAAAATTTAAACAATTAAATAAATGAGTATTAAACTTTCTTACGATAGTTTAACAATGCTTTTGATACATTTTCCTACGAATGCATAATTTGAATACTTGAATAACGATTTATTCAACATATTATAACCAACGTAGTACATATGCATTATACATATATTTTTAATGCAGAAAAATGCTGGTATTCGATATATAGTCGTTAATTAATATGTTTAATATATATTGAATTAATAACCTGCATATATTACTACCATTATCTAACTACCTAAGTTCAGTTCTGAGTTACCGGACTGACCACATTTTCTTTCGATCATAATAAGAAACAAGTTTAAAATAATATTTATTTAACTATATTTCAAATTGCTATCCATTATACCGGCAGGTATCATGGATACCAATTGAAATATAGAGTTAGGAATACCAAATATTTTTTACGGTCGAAAATGTGAAACCGTCCGTAACTCGGAACTTAACCTATGTTATTTAATTGTTGAAATAAAATCATATCGTCTAAAATAACATATAGTCTCTAATCTAAATGAGCTTTTTTATGAGATCGGAATTCTCTAAGAGAGTAGGCAGGTAGGTAGGTAGGTACCAGTTGTATCGCCTGAAGACCTACACGGTAGGTCAGGGTCAACATTCTGTGTAGGCATAGAGTAGGGCAAGTTACGAGTTATCGGACAGTTCCACATTTACGGTCATTTATGAAAAAAGTATATAATTTCATATTTTAAATCAAACTTAGAATAATATGTAATATTATAGTACTATTTCTTTGTACAAATTGGAATATGTTAACCTATTGTTTTTATGATCATTTATCTTGTACCTAATAGTCCTTCTGCAACAGTTTCATCGAGTTTAGAAATTTATGTGCATAAATAACTAAAGTAATTAGTTTGGTACCTGTACATATTTATACGTAGGTTACTAAAGGCCTATATGAATAATTAATTATAAAGGTACTTTCTATGCCTATACAGTGCTTGGACAAAATAATTGGAACACTACAATTTTTAGCTTATAAATAAAGTTGTATCTAAAATATTGATAAGAGTTTCATTATGCTGATATATATTCACTGTGTATAGGTTGTTCTTGCAACACAATTGTACATTTTTCATCTTAATTTATTTGATATTTAGGTAAAATGCGTGACCAAACTGATATTCTTAAAGTAAAAATTATGGGTGCTCGCATGCCAGGAGTATCGATCACCAAAGCTGCTGAGCTTTTGTGTTTTTCGAGAGCTACTATATAGAAGACGATGACGCAATTTGAAAAACAGGGAGATACATCCAACAATCGAAGCAATTCTGCTCGGCCTTCCAAAATCTCTGATAGATAACAGCGATCATTAAACTGCATTTTGAGGAAAAAAACAGCGAACTGCGGGGACTAATATGTCTGCAGAGTTAAACCAGCATATTTAAGCCATCCAGCTTTTACCAAATCCGTTCGTCGAGCTCCATAAAGCTGGATACCATATGGAAGATCTGCCATCAGAAAACCTCTGCTTTCTTCTCGAAACGTTGAGAAGCGGAAGATGTGGCGCTCAAAACATCAAAACCTTGTTTCCAGATCAGTGGAAGCGAGTATTTTTATCTGATGAGTCCACTGTAATTTTTCCCACGAATTCAGGATGAGGTTAAGTTCGGTTTTCAACCCGTATTATCTTCTTCTTACGGAGGAGGCTCAGTGATGGCTTGAGCAGAAAAATCGTGGAGTTCTCTTTCTCTAATAGTTGCTTTGGATTGTAGATCAACAGGAAAGATTTCCAGAACATTTTGAGAAACCAGGTGTATCCAATGTACCAAACTCTACCCCCTGAAAGTGACTGCATCTTCCAAGACAATGATGCTCCGATCCACACTGCCCATATCGTTAACAATTGGTATGAAGAACATGAAACTGAGCTGAAAGACATGGAATGGGCAGCTTAATCTCCTGATCTCAATATCACTGAGCACTTGTGAAGTAGACTCTAGCAACGAGTCAGGAATTGTTACCCTCCCGCATGGTGGAGCTGTACCAGGTTTTGGTGGAAGACTGGCAGAAAATTTCAATGCAATAAGTCAAAAAGTAATATGATTCAATTCCAACTTCATACTAAATAAAGTTTCTCAAAATTCTCGAGTGTTCCAATTATTTTGTCCAACCCATGTATATGTATGTATAGATAAGACTTAAGCGGCGTTTACACGGATCGCTTCTCGAACGCAGTGTGTGGCACTGTTTTTCAGTAAAGTGTTCACACGTATACTTTGTGCCTGCACTGCTGAGTGTCACTCAGTTGCCTGTGTTTCAGTTTCGATAAGTGTTAGTGACTAATATCCTATAAATATTGTTCAAATAGTCGCTTTTATACTATATTACTGGTAATAAAGGAAAAACTGATGAGTTATGAAGCACTCAAGAATAAACAAAGGACCTGAATTTTGAAATACACCTGAGATTTGAAGTATATTCTATGTTTAAATCATAGAAAATAATATACGTCAGAATTGGGTCCACTTATACCTCAATAACCATGGTTATTAATATTTTAATCATAGAAAACTAGCTATCTATTATAGTACGCCAAAAATATGAAGTGGTTCGATCTGAGTTATGAAGAAATTAATACTTCATAACTCAGTAGTTTCACTGTAATCAGACACTGTAATATGATCATTGAATTAAACATCTCTACTATTTTAATAAAAATTCATATTGTAATGATGTTTTGCTTAGTAAATGTTATATCTACTTTTCTGTTTAATTAATTTCTAATTTCCAAATCTTTACTGCTGTTTTACAGACTTCAACTTGCCACTAACATACCATTTTTGTTAACTATCTCGTGAATATTACCTTTAGTGTTGGTAAAAACTTTATTTAACTTACCAATACTAATACCTATAAAAACTACTAAACTATTTTAGCTGTAACTCAATTATACGCGATTATAGCTATATTTATTGCTTCGGCACACATCAGTGCCACACATGCATTCGCTCCAGGAGCAATCAGCCTTTTTGTGTGCCACACTCGAAAAGTGTGTGTCGAGAGCTCTGAACACACAGCAGTGGCACACTCGTGTGCCTGTGTAAACGCCGCTTTATACACGTACGTATCTAGCTAAATTTAATAAAATAAATTTATTCGTATTTTTTCAGATTTGGAACAAGAAAATTATTAATATATTAATTATCTTAAATCAGTGTTCATAACTATCTAACTTACTACCTAATTCAACATATACCAGGATATGTATATTGAATTTCAGTATAACATAAATCCTGTTTAAAGGCAGATAATATTTGAATTATTTTATCGAAATAAATTAATCACATAAGGTTTATTTTAATTCACTTTACACTATATTGCAATACAAATATGTACCTTGAAGATCAGAACGACATTTTCCTCTAAACCTTCTTTCACGGAGTCACAAATGAAACTGAATCTGAGATACTGAATGTCTGAATTAAAAATATTTACTTTGGTGAGTCGGTGACTATATTTTAGAGAATTGTAGATAGGCTAAATTTTAAATTATTAAACCTATAGTATCACGAATAGGTAGTTATTAAAATAACGAGTTAAATTATAATTATTATATATTTTATTGCATTTTTGATCGGAACTTGCCCTACAGAATTTTCTAATAATCCGCAGCTCTAATGTCAGCCCCAAATCAAAAGAAAAAGAATATCATAACATTAATGGTGCGTGCTTTTTCAACGGGTTGTTTGTGGTAGTTCAATAAATTGCAATTATTTGCTAAACTGATCATCTTGTAGATATTCTGCGGTATGTATGAGGTCTTCTGTGAAGTTTCTAAAGGGGTCTTTATTAAAAATATTGGCTGTCGTTCTGATTTTTGAGCGGGAAGCTTTTTTATTGTCCGTTAGTCATGGTCCTTGGCCTTGAAATTTTTTCAACTAGCATCTTGTCTAACAAAACTTCCTGAAAGTTGGTTAAAATGTTCATACAATTACAACCAGTTGCCTATTCTTTAATTTTACATTAGTGGCCTGTTAATGTCTCTAGCCTAGATAGTTAGGTATACCTATCCCAAAAGAAAATTGGATCTCTAGGTACCTAATCTATTGCAGCAGTAACGCCTAACTGTAGTTAGTTTTTAACTTTGTACCTACCTATTATTGTAGTTGAAAGGATTTTTAATTCTTATCTATAATCTACATGCATACTTCAGGTAGTAAATATTACTAGGTATAATTCATACAAAGAAAAAATAACTAAGGTCAAGCAGTAAATGGCTGCATATTACTATAGGTTGAATTCAACTAACTGCGGCCTCTAATTACAGAAACATCATAGCTTGGAAACACTCATTAAAAGTTGAAAACTTAAATTAATAGATTATAGCAATACCTAATAGAATGCACTGCACTTCTTTTGATAGGTAGGTATGTAACATTTTAATATAATTTCGGTTCAGACGACCAGACGGAAGTCTGCAGGAACTGGTAAAGTGTTCTCCAAGATATGATATCCTCTACTTAGGCTTCTGCTCTCAGTAAAATACATGTAAATATAGGAGGAAATTAAGGTTTGTTCGTACAGAAAAATGAAAATCTCTCATATCCTGCAGACTGGGAATCTGGGAGTAAGAATGTTTCGGAGACTTAAAAATTAAACAGCCGCAATTTACCTGCATGACCATATCCATAATCCAAGTTCCAACTTGCCTAGTTAAATTTATATTCTATACTAGGGTCACACAGTTAAATTGCAATTTGTGGTCCTTTAATTTCTATTTCAATTTGCTGTCCTATTAAGAAAGTCTTGAAATCTTTTTGAAATTAAATTTTGTTCAATTGTTGAATATCATAATAAGTCTAGTTTCAGAGAATGTTCATTGAGTCGCCAATGTATATTTTTTTTCAAAAATAAATCAACTAAAATAAGTAATGCAGTCGCCAGTTGTCATAATTTAATTCCAATTTTGAAAGTCGACAGTCGTCAATATACCTATATTATCATAACTACCTAAATTAATTGAGAGCGTATCAGCCAATCAGAGAGAGGCATACAACTGATACCAGCCAATCACAGAGAGCCTAAGAGAGGCATACTTTCTTTCATAATTCATAGTTATTCATTTTTTTTTTCGATAATTAGTCGGAGAGCATCAAATTAAAATGACAAGTAGTGACCACATCATTCATAACAAAAGAACTCCAAAACAGAAAACTGATACACAATTTGAATTATAGCTACATCGTGGAGCGCGCCATATCAAAACAAAATGGCTGCTTTGTTTACATTTCAACAAAGATGCGCGGTTCCGCCGTTTATGATTATGAGTCACCAATTTCAATTTAAAATCTAATTTAAGTGCTCATTAGTCGTCTATATATGTGAAAGATACTTATTTTCACAAATTTTAAGTTGACAATTAATCGGCAACTTGGTACATACTCTTGAACTAGGATAATAAGCAGTAAGCTCAATATGTGCAAGATTTTATTTATTTCACAAGTTGTTGAGCTCATTGAAAATTGAAGCCATGATGGTTATTAATGCTTCAGAGATAAGAGACCTCAGTCCGTTAAACTGCTAAAGTGCCGCAATTTATCAACTTCACAAGTTCACCCTAATTAAGTGGAGCAATTGTTAATCTTAGCTTTAGTCCCAGTCTGCTAAACATGTGATATTTTTAACATTTTCTGTGTGAAAAATCCTTAATTTCCTCCCATGTTTACATGTATTTTACTGAGAACAGAAGCCAAAATAGAAGATTTCTTGGAGAACACTTCACCAGTTTCTGCCGTCTGGCTTTAGTCTATTATTATTACAATTCCAAATTTTTGGCTGATTTCGATGCTGATTCTTTGAAAAAGGCACAGGTAGCCTGATACTGATTTTTCATACATTTATTAAATGTATATTGTATTGTAAAACTATTCATTACTGTTGAGGTGGACCGTGTGTGTCCTTATGCATCGGAAATTGAGAAAATTCATAGGCATCTTTACACATCGCTATTAACTTAGGAAGTATGAGATTAATCCAAAATTTGATCATGTCATCATACAAAGCAGCTTCTAAACCATTAGAAACAATATTAAAATTGTGCATGTTTCTAGCCAAAATTAACAGAGTAGATAATTAATTCAAAATTCTAATTACTTATATCTGAGCTTTGACCATTTGAAATGTAAGACTGACACTCTGAAACATGGTTTCTTTCTTGTCTGCTTAATGTGTCTCCTGATTCTCAGGAGATTTTAATTTGAGAGAGTTATTCTTTGACTCTACACAACAAATTCAGAATTTCCAGCAGCTAAATTAATGGTTACATAAGATGATAAGAATGGATTTAAGATCTCTCTCAAGATCCAAAGTTTCTAAAATTGGGTTCAGATTTGTCTCGGACTTCCCTGGAACAATGTTCCCTATTCTGCAGACTAGATGTGCTGCAATATACCTACTTCACCTAGGTACAAATTAGAATGATCTAAAATGTTTGGTTAGGGAATATGTTATCATAGATTAGAATTTATTCATCTTAGGATAAGTTCTGAGTGGCTGTGACACATACTGAATTCTGGAATTGAGCCATAATATTCTGAGCCAAGCCGAATAATTGACTCATTTAAAAAAGTCAAAATTCAGATATTTCGGTATTAAATTTTGTTTAATGTTTCATTAAACACATGAAACATGGTTTATAGCTTGTCCAAAAAAATACTTACAATATCATTTCATCTTTTTTTTAATAACTTTTATATGGTATAATGTATATGATACACGCATCAAAATTTATATGTTTTTAAAATTAGATGTATATCAGTTTGTATTAGATATTTTAAGGAATGGTGTACTATGGTAAATAACAAATGAATATAGATCATGAAAAATATGTTTATTTATAACTGTAACCGGAATTAATGTAAAGCATGTTTTAACCTATCGCCAGTAACGCAAACGTGCTGGATCAGCAATCGAGGTCAACGTGTTAAAAAATCAGAGAATCCATCAGATTTTTGAAAAAGTAAACCCTCCAACAGAAATCTTGTCTTCTTTTTCTCACTTGAACAGCATTTTGCTTCATATTCGATACATGTGCATCCTTTGAGTCTATTTTAAGTCATTTATATGCGATTTCTTCTTTGAAACTCTCCAGCTGATTGGTGGCTTGTTTCACACATTGAAACTTGGTCTTCTGCTGATGCTTGATTACAGCATCATACACCCTGTAACTATACATCACAAACTTCCAATATTGCTCACTCAGGCCATGATGATCCATTACTTTATCATAGTGAACCCTAGAAAAAGCATTTACAGACAAAATGTCCCGAAAATGATTTACCAAGCCTGGCAAATCTGTTGTCTTATGTAACTACAATAAGGCTTAAATTGCAAAAGAGATATCAATGAATTTGTATCATTATAAATTTTATAAAAATGGGCCTTGCTATGGAAAAATGGGTATTGCTATGGAAAAATGGGCTCTACTGTGGAAAAAATGGGCTCTACTGTTGGAAAATGGGCTCTACTGTGGAAAAATGGGCTCTGCTGTGGAAAAATGGGCTCTGCTGTGGAAAAATGGGCTCTGCTGTGGAAAAATGGGCTCTGTTATGGAAAAATAAATGGGCTCTGCTGTGTAAAAATGGGCTCTGCTGTGGAAAAATGGGCTCTGCTATGGAAAAATGGGCTCTGCTGTGGAGAAATGGGCTCTGCTGTGGAAAAATGGGCTCTGCTGTGGAAAAATGGGCTCTGCTATGGAAAAATGGGCTCTGCTGTGGAAAAATGGGCTCTGCTGTGGAAAAATGGGCTCTGCTGTGGAAAAATGGGCTCTGCTGTGGAAAAATGGGCTCTGCTATGGAAAAGTGGGCTCTGCTGTGGAAAAGTGGGCTCTGCTGTGGAAAAATGGGATCTTCTGTGTAGAAATGGAACATGCTTATGAAAAAAGCCTAGCAATGGAAAGTGGAAGTGTTTGCAATTGGAAAATGAGGGTCAGGCAATTGGGGAATGATTGCTGGATAAGAGAATGAAAGAGGTCCCGGTCATGAATAAAAGAGGTCCCGGTCATGAATAAAAGAGGTCACAGCCATGAATAAAAGAGGTCACAGCCATGAATAAAAGAGGTCACAGCCATGAATAAAAGAGGTCCCGGCCATGAATAAAAGAGGTCACAGCCGTGAATAAAAGAGGTCACAGCCATGAATAAAAGAGGTCACAGCCATGAATAAAAGAGGTCCCGGCCATGAATAAAAGAGGTCACGGCCATGAATGAAAGAGGTCACGGCCATGAATGAAAGAGGTCACGGCCATGAATGAAAGAGGTCACGGCCATGAATAAGAGAGGTCCCGGCCATGAATAAGAGAGGTCCCGGCCATGAATAAGAGAGGTCCCGACCATGAATAAGAGAGGTCCCGACCATGAATAAGAGAGGTCCCGACCATGAATAAGAGAGGTCCCGACCATGAATAAGAGAGGTCCCGACCATGAATAAGAGAGGTCCCGACCATGAATAAGAGAGGTCCCGACCATGAATAAGAGAGGTCCCGACCATGAATAAGAGAGGTCCCGACCATGAATAAGAGAGGTCCCGACCATGAATAAGAGAGGTCCCGACCATGAATAAGAGAGGTCCCGACCATGAATAAGAGAGGTCCCGACCATGAATAAGAGAGGTCCCGACCATGAATAAGAGAGGTCCCGACCATGAATAAGAGAGGTCCCGACCATGAATAAGAGAGGTCCCGACCATGAATAAGAGAGGTCCCGACCATGAATAAGAGAGGTCCCGACCATGAATAAGAGAGGTCCCGACCATGAATAAGAGAGGTCCCGACCATGAATAAGAGAGGTCCCGACCATGAATAAGAGAGGTCCCGACCATGAATAAGAGAGGTCCCGACCATGAATAAGAGAGGTCCCGACCATGAATAAGAGAGGTCCCGACCATGAATAAGAGAGGTCCCGACCATGAATAAGAGAGGTCCCGACCATGAATAAGAGAGGTCCCGACCATGAATAAGAGAGGTCCCGACCATGAATAAGAGAGGTCCCGACCATGAATAAGAGAGGTCCCGACCATGAATAAGAGAGGACCCGGACGTGATTAAAAGAGGTCCCGGCCGTGATTAAAAGAGGTCCCGGCCGTGATTAAAAGAGGTCCCGGCCGTGATTAAAAGAGGACCCGGCCGTGATTAAAAGAGGACCCGGCCGTGATTAAAAGAGGACCCGGCCGTGATTAAAAGAGGAATCGGCTGTGATTAAAAGAGGACCCGGCTGTGATTAAAAGTTGACCCGGCCGTGATTAAAAGTTGACCCGGCCGTGATTAAAAGTTGACCCGGCCGTGATTAAAAGAGGACCCGGCCGTGATTAAAAGAGGACCCGGCCGTGATTAAAAGAGGACCTGGCCGTGATTAAAAGAGGACCCGGCC
>CANNZV010003027.1:0-75780 GCA_947561585.1 Caprella mutica
GTACCTCTTGTAACACCAAACATTAGGACAGTTTCTGTTTCACTAGCGCCTGTCATACCAACACAAACCGTTTGGTCTCTTAGAAAGTATGAGAGGTCTTTTCTCTTCATTAAATAATAACCTAATATATGTAGAAACTTTTATTTGAAATAAACCAAAACATTAAGAAAATTGCAAGCTTTTTTTGTATAAAATATGTTCAAAGATAATGCTCCTAAAATGTAAATTGTTACCAATATTATTGTCTATCCTTTGTATCGAACGAATAACTATTATATGGATTAAATCAATGATTGAGAAGTACAAATAGAACTAAAGTAAAGTCAAATAAAGTTTTTTCTTCTCGCTATACGTGTAACCTAAACTTGAAAATCAATATAATACCTTTTTTTCTGGTGCCAATCCCGTTATATCAAACCTGATAGCCGGTAATCCAGTTCTAGAGTATTTTATTGGATCATCTCAGATCTAGATGTTCGCATCTAGAAGAAAACGCTGTAAGCTGTCTTTGAAATATTCATACTATTTATATTTTAAATGAATTGAGTATCAGAGGACAGTTCTTTAAAAGCTTTACACATTATTGAAGCATAATTTTATTGGGAATTTAAAAAAATTGTTTTAATATTTCTCACATATTTAGTTTTACCTGATATTCATTAACGAGGTTTTGAATATTTTAAAGGATACTAATTTCATAAAATTTATTTCAACCCTTCCATATTTTAAATAATTTTCTATTCTAAAGCGTAAAATATGATGAAAGAACTAGAAAAATTATGATGTCTAATGTTGATTATTATTTCAAATTTATAGCATGGAAATATTGTTAATATATCATATTCTATTGAATAGCAATATTATACATTATAAATAAATGCCATGATAATTGAAGTAAAAGTAATTTAAATACGAGCGATATGTACTTCAAGGTTTGTGAGACAATACTCTAAAGTAACTAAATAAAATGATGCTATCAGAACACTTAGAGCAAGGAAAGTTAAATTATTCTATCTCACAGCTTAGAATTTCTATATAACTCAATGGATAAAAAGTGCCTAACCTTTTAGTTAATTTAGACTACATCTTAACCTTTAAATGGTGACACATTAAAGTGACATTGATGTTCAATATGTTAAGAACGCTATTGCCTTCTTTTTACGCCAAATTAATGTAACACGAAACGCAGTCTGGTATCGGAGAAATGAATCTAGGGTTTATATTATAGGGAATATTATATTAGCCACTAGTGTACTTTCCCCGTTAAAAATTACGGATTTTCAAAAGAAATTGAATGCCGATTCAATAGAAATTTTATAAATAAATGAATTTAATTTATTCTTTAATTTTTTTTCAAGTTTCTTGATTTATATCTATTTTTGGGGCGATTTTTTGAGTTTTCAGTTATTGGGTAATATTGTCCTAATATTGCAGTAATATTGTCCTAATATTGCAGTAATATTGTCCTAATATTGGGTAATATTGTCCTAATATTGGGTAATATTGTCCTAATATTGCAGTAATATTGTCCTAATATTGGGTAATATTGTCCTAATATTGGGTAATATTGTCCTAATATTGGGTAATATTGTCCTTATATTGGGTAATATTGTCCTAATATTGCAGTAATATTGTTCTAATATTGCAGTAATATTGTCCTTATATTGGGTAATATTGTCCTAATATTGCAGTAATATTGTCCTAATATTGGGTAATATTGTCCTAATATTGGGTAATATTGTCCTTATATTGGGTAATATTGTCCTAATATTTATTATTGAACAGTTTTATTTTTCGCTCATATTAGAAGCAAATATATAGTTTAAAATTCCAACCCAGTATTTTAATGTTAAATTATATATTTACTTTTTATATTATTGAAAATATGATCGAAACTCGTTATTTTAATTCAAATGTAAATTAAATTATAAATTTGTTTTTCATATGATCGAACATGTGAGACTGTCCGATAATTCGTAACCTTCCCTATATGGACTCTGCGGTTCCCTAATTTTACAGCTTCGGTGTCGGACAAAAGACTGTTTTATTGTTTTAATTTCCAGTGAGTTAGTTTTTTCCTCCTCTTTAGGCTTTGTCCCAATCATCGTGTTGTGGATTGTAATAAGATGTTTCGACAGGTGAGGTAATTAACCTTATTCGAAAACTTACGCTATGACGCGTGTAGTAGGGACTGCGTAGGTAGAATAAGAGAAAAATGATGTAATAAAATTAAAAAATTAACTGTGTGTATATATATAATATACTCAGGAAGGGGATTATGATTTTTTTTATTAAATTTTCAGTTGTTTTTTATAATTATAATTATAATTTAAATATGATTATTATTAATAAAGCGTGATGTTAACGTTTGAAACAATTTTTTCTCAAACAGAATTTTTTTTATAATCTATCCTGTTGGAAAATAATTGCCTACAATTATCCAATTTCCTAAAAAATGTGACTGTGATCTAATTTTAGTCTTGTCACATATCCCGGATTTACCTGTAGAGCTTAAATTCTCCTGTGGTAGGATGCCATTAAGAGTCCTTTGTCTACATTGTGGTGAAACAACACGTGCTGTCAACTTAAAAAAAGACACCAATGGCTTTAGGACACTTGAGGTGTTCGAATAATCGTATCAGAGGCTACACACACCGCAGTCGTAGATCTTATCGTACAGGTGAATAAAGGAAGAACTTGCACCTACCTGGCAAATCGTCTTAACGTTTTCACTAAAGTTTCTACCTACTTTGTTAATAAAATTTGAAATGCATTGGCTAAAATTATGATTAACAAATTTGAAACACCTATTTTGATGAATTTCCTCTTCTTTGTGAAATCTAAAATGTACCAAAACTCATTTTTAAGATTATTTCGTATCCTATCGTTCGATATTATAATCCCACTAAATTTTCGGGTTTTACTTCGAATCGGAGAAGCGTAAAATTTTGACCTCTATAATTCCACGCATTATTTCCAAACTATAAAAATCCCATTACCACAAATCAGAAGTCCATCCTATTGATAAATTAACTTTTTTTGAATTCTTGAGGTAGCGCATTGAGCTACCTATACCTTAATTAAGAGGCGATTGTATTGGTTTTTTGGACACCTTTTGGTGGTAATGAGATCAAATCCTCTATTAGTTTTCAAAGGCAATTAAAGTAAGCAGCTTAAATACAAGCTAATCTCCAGACTGGATTGGTTGTGGTATTACAGCTAGAGAAAACAGAAGTTAAACGGTAAATGGTGACATAAACAGTTTACAGTTATGACACGGTAAGTGGTGAATTGAATGGTAATTGGTGAGTAAAACGAACAAAACGGGAGTTAAACAGTAAACGAAAATAAAATGGAAAACGGATACTTTAGAATTTCCATTTATTGTAAATAGGCATTTTAAACCTGATATATCAATGAAACAATTTAAACTAGATGATGGGCATTCGTAGAGTGCATACCTTCGCCACCGTATATATATGACCTTGACTATTCAATAAACCTTGAGTTATAAATGACCTTGACTTTGATTTTTGACCCGTTGGCTTTTTGATTTTTGACCCGTTTTTAAGTTACAAGTTACAAAAATCTGACCAAAACATAACCCACCGCAATTTTCGAAGGTAATAACAATAGAATAATTTACTGTGAATAAAATATATTGTATTTTTAAAGTAATATTATATAGTATTGATGATTATAAATATCACTAAAATAGATCAGTGTAATAATATTGCTAGAGTGATCAAATTTGTAGACAAATAGAAAGATGTGACGTGAAGTGTTTGACTGTCTATTTGTCCCTAAAAGTTAAGTCAAACAGGGTAATAATTACCTACGCTAGGGTAATTATTAAGTCAATTGAAATTGTTTGCCAACACGCAAAATGAGCTCTATTTAGTTACTTTTGTTTTTGTTAGTGCTGGCTAATGGTCATACAAATAGTGTTTGTTTTGTAACAATCTAATGATATTGGGGTTTGCTGTTATGATTATATGTATTTGAGAAAGAAGTCAATGGTGTCCTTACAGTGATAGCATTGCTTGCTATTTTAAAGGGAAAATTGCTAGAAATATCACTTCATTGTTTTGATGTCATTTATGATGCATGATAAGCTTATCATTTTCATTAATTTTGAAAAATTGTAGAAAATATTTTTGACTAGTTATAGATTTTTTTTGATATTGTTTGTATCAATCTTTTGATAATTGAATTTGATGCTCATTTTGTAGCTGAAAGTTTTAGTTTAATGTATAATGTTACATTAATTATAAATATTAATTTTTAAACCGTAAACAGTTAATATTATTTGGAATATTATTTGTATTGGCTGTAAATAGATATTGTATGAATGTTCTTCACCATAAGAGTTCATCCCTAGTGGAATATTATTTGTATTATCTAACAGAGACGAATTTTTTTTTATTATTTCTATCATGATTCATTTTTTTAACAATTTGAAGGGTGACAACATTTACACTATTTTAAAACTAGTTATAATCATCCAAAATGGATGATATCAACTACATTCTACTTGATAAGAAGAAGCCCTTCCTCAGGTGGGATTAATTCATCTGTAGGGTCATAAATGTTCTGAGATATGTAAGTGCTAAATGCTTTTGAGTCTCTAAGAACACGTACAAAGTGTGTCTCTAGGCCTATACTGTCTGATAACACTTTCGAAAACTTAGCACCTTTTATTTCCTGCCTCACTGTTCTCAATGCTCTCTTAGATCTCTGTCTCATTTAAAAAAAAATTGATCGAATTTAACCGAATGAATAGGGTAAGTTCTGAATAACCGGTCAGTTTCACATCTTCGGTCATATAAGAAAAAACGATATTTTAATAATTATTAAATTTTTATTTTTATTGGTATCCATGATACCATGAATTACTGACCTGTTATTCGGAACTTACCATAAATAATTTTAACTTTTACTTCATATTCGATAATTTCACTTTTATTTATGCTACGCCTGCCGTGAAAATGATGAATATTTTCAATATATTAAATTCATTTATATCCGCCTTCACTTTCATTCCATTATTTTCAAATTGAATAAAATAAAATGTAATAAATTTAGCTAATGAAACCATTTAATGAACTGATATAAGAATAATTTCATATCCATGCTTAAAAATGCTCGCAAGGTATTGTGACGGACAGACAGAATTCCCTCTTATTAATGTATTAATTTAGTGTTTTCGAACACATATATACACGTGATAATTGACTTTCTCTTAAATAAAGTGTATATTGTTTTTCCAATGTTGTGTCAATATTGAATTAAGGAAGTGAGTTGAATTTCAAACAATATATAATAAATAATGATACGTTAAACCCTGGCAAATCAGGATATAGAATGTCTCTACCAGATGCAAGGTTCAATTTAAATCAAGGCACTATAGATTATTGTATCTAGACACATACAACTATAAAACATATGGATTTAAATATCTTCACCAGCACTGTATTCAAATAGAACATTTCTCTCATACAGTATAATAGAATGAACTAATATTCAAATATTCTTCTTCGATAATAACTACCTAACCAATTCCAGTCGTATTACATTTTAATATTTTATATTCGTCGATTGGTAACAATATAGTGGGCAAAGAATATATCTATAACAAGATACTATGTTTGCCCAGTCTGCATATTTCATTACGTTCATATTTAGTTAAAATTAGGCATGGCCAAACGCTGTAATTCGTAGTCAAACACACGCTAGAATGGATCTGATTTAAGCTGAATAATAATCCTGTCTCTCTTGAGTCTTAGAAACAAATGAGTGTTCCTAGATACGGGTTTGAGATTTTTAAGGAGTTTTCTTCACTATGCGCATAGAAGATTAGAAGAGGTTTCATAGTTTTCTTACTGTTATTTTTAAAATGTATAGCGTTATCAATGAACTTTTTGATTTTGAAGATCATCTTTATAAATTGTAGCTCATGAAAAACAATATTAGGTATTCGTTTGAGTTTGGTAGAACACGTTAGAAGTTGTTAAGAACACGTTAGAAATTGTTAATAACACGTTAGAAATTGTTAAGAACATGGTAGAATTTGTTAAAAACACATTAAAAGTTGTTATGAACACGTTAAAAGTTGTTATGAACACGTTAAAAGTTGTTATGAACACGTTAAAAGTTGTTAAAACCACGATAAAAGTTGTTAAGAACACGTTAAAAGTTATTAAAGACACGTTACAAGTAGTTAAAAACACGTTAAAAGTTTTTAATAACAAAGCAGAAGTTGTTAAGAACACAGTAGAACTTATTAGAAAACACGTTTAAATATCGATCCATACGTGTTTCATTAAAATATATTCTGTGCAGGGATATAATTGATTTTAATATTTATTTATATTCTAGTTACTTACATATATTTTGAGGTAACTTAAGAATAACATTGATATTTTTTCTCCAAAGTCTTGTATATATTTATTAATTAACAATACTAGTGACATTAATACAATTCTACGGCAAAGGTATACAGCAATATTAGTTACTGCTGACCATAACACATTTTCCTGTCTTTTATATTTTATTTTCTTTGTATTGGTGTCTATGGCATCCCTCTAGGTCAATTATTCTTGCTTTATTGCTCGTGCTGTCTTTTCTTCTGCCAATTAGTGCAGCTAACCTTACAAATGCGTTGCTGAAGTCCTTTGTTTTCCATGAAAAGATAGGCTTGTGCTCCACACTTGGTCTTTTAGGTCTGGCATATTTTTCTTCGTTTATTATTTTTATTACTATTTCACGGAAAATTAATTTATATCTTGTCTAAAATTTAGAAGAATTTTCGGGATTATTAATTAAATCTTTCCGATAATTTAATTGTATGGAAAGAATCTTGAGTTATTTTTAAATTAATAAATAAAATGAACGAACATTAATTTAATGCAGGGTGTCCATACCTTTTTCAACTCTTGACTCTGACGTCAAAATTACACAAATGGTACACCCATGCAACTGAATTGAAATTAAAAAAAATTTATTTTAGCTATAAGAAACACCTCTTTTTACTCTGGTGATTCTTCTTTTGAAAAAATTGAATTATGCTAAATAAATTTTTTAAAAATTCGACTAAAACTTTAATAAAACATTTTCATCATTAAAACACATCTCTTCATCATTTAATATCGAATTCTTCATGTTCATAATGATTATTTTATAATAGCACAATTCATCTGACATAAATAACAATATATGAATTCCTATCGAGATGGTCACATGTCAAAAACATCGCTTCAAAATTCCCTAAATTCTGTTTTGACATCATTTCCCCCATCCTTTATTGAATTGCATCTTTCATTTCATCTGTTACGAAGGTATCTCTCGCAGACAATTGAATTCCAAGATGTAATACGTGGCGGCCCAAATACTTTCGTCGAAATCCTTCTTTGAAAAATAATAATGACAATATTTCAGCCTGTTATTATATATCGATGAGTGGAAAGGGGTTTATAGTTACCTTGGCCTGAACATTGATGATTTTAATATTATTTACTATGCTGTTGTATTTTTGCATGAACAGGATTTATATTCAGTTTAATTGTATCTGGAAACCTAATATGAGAATTTATTTTTTAATTTGATTTAATGAATTCAATGTAAGCAATATTACAAAGTATATTTGGAATTGAAAATCTTCCTTTGGGGATATTAAAAATCCTGCCTTTGGGCTATTTTAAATCCTCCATTTGGGCTATTCCAAATACTCTTTTTGGGCTATTTTAGCTCCTCTTTTGGGCTATTTTAGCTCCTCTTTTGGGCTATTTTAGCTCCTCTTATGGGCTATTTGAGCTCCTCTTTTGGGCTACACCAATAATTGATCATGAAGTGACGGTTAAAGGATAATATGGTGACAATGGTTGGTGGTTCGAAACCCTACTCAGTTATCAGGTCTACCGATCAGACTACCAAATTCGTAGCAAAACAAACACGTGTTCACCTAATTTCATTTATAGCACAATAACTACAATATCAGCCTCAATGGCACAATAATACAATAGCATGCACCAATATTGTGTAGGCGTATTGTACAGTCACAACAATAGGTTTAAAAGTGCACGATGCCAGTGGGTGCAAACGGGCGGGAATGACTAAGGGTGGGAAAATAGAACATGGCAATGAATTCCGAAATATGCATAAAAATCTTCAATTATAATTTCAAGCAATTTTATTTCAGTGGGTATAATTAGATTTCATGTGAATTATAGTTTAAACTTTTAAAAAATTTAAAGAACAAAAAAAAATTATGTGAAAGCGAATATAAAATATTTTTATTGTTTAAATCAATTAAAATTTTCTATTACTCAGTTTTAAAAAGTTACTGTACTCACCATAGAGAGTTACTGTACTCACCTTTAGAGAGTCACTGTACTCATTTTTAGAGTTACTGTACTCATCTTTAGAGAGTCACTGTACTCACCTTTAGAGAGTTACTGTACTCATCTTTAGAGAGTTACTGTACTCACCTTTAGAGGGTTACTGTACTCACATTTAGAGAGTTACTGTACTCACCTTTAGAGAGTCACTGTACTCATTTTTAGAGTTACTGTACTCATCTTTAGAGAGTCACTGTACTCACCTTTAGAGAGTTACTGTACTCATCTTTAGAGAGTTACTGTACTCACATTTAGAGGGTTACTGTACTCACCTTTAGGGAGTTACTGTACTCACCTTTAGAGAGTTACTGTACTCACGTACTTTAGGGAGTTACTGTACTCACCTTTAGAGAGTTACTGTACTCACCTTTAGAGAGTTACTGTACTCACGTACTTTAGGGAGTTACTGTATTTACATTTAGAGAGTTACTGTACTCACCTTTAGAGGGTTACTGTACTCACCTTTAGAGGGTTACTGTACTCACCTTTAGAGAGTTACTGTACTCACCTTTAGAGAGTTACTGTACTCACCTTTAGAGGGTTACTGTACTCACCTTTAGAGGGTTACTGTACTCACCTTTAGAGAGTTACTGTACTCTCCTTTAGAGATTAACTAATGGACTATCCCAGGCAAGAAATATTCTTTCCTAGGCTATTAAGAAAACATCCCAGGACTAAATGGTTCTAGTCTTGGATAATCTCTTAATATCACGGGACTAATTGATTCTTGCCTGGGATATTCCATTAATATCCCAGGACTAAATGCTTTTGCCTGGGATATTCCCTTAATATCCCAGGACTAACTGCTGCTTGCCTGGGATGCTCCCCTATTATCCCAGGACTAAATGCTGCTTGCCTGGGCAAGGTGAAAGGGTATGGCCTAAGTCAACAGAAGAGCCACTGTAGACAGTAACCTCATGTGCTGTTCACATCAGCAATAAAGGCAACAATTAATTGTTCCAGGGAAAGCCATTGTCATCAGGCCTCACTTTATAGGTTGTTAATGTATTTCGAGTTAACTCTGAACTATTCTATTGTGTATGAATTGAAATAGGGAGTTTGAAACGTTAAATATAACTTCGGTATACTATCTTATATATATCTTGTGTCCCACAATAAAATACACTCGATTTTAAAATGATGTTAAATAGAAATATGTTTATGTTGTAGTCTGTGAATTTAACACAAGGTTGTTTTATTATTTATTCATTACTATGCTTGCCAATTCTTGTGAATTTTTTTCACTAGAATTTGCAGGCATAATATCGAATAAATTATATAAAAACCTTATAATAAATATACGGACTACCACATAAACATTTTCTATTTATAACAAACATATTTAATTTTAAAATTGAGTTTATATATTTTGTTGGATTTACTCTATAGTTCCTTATAATAAAGAAGAATTTATTTCTTTCCCATGTGGTTCAGTTTAAATATCTAACCAAACATCAAGGACGACTGTAAAAGGTTGCTAAACATTTTTGATATGAAATTTTCTAGTTTCCTATTTACACTCGAGTGACATTATTTGTTGATGTTGTGCCTGGTAGCTCATACATGTTGACTTAATTCATATGAAGTTCAATTCACAAGTATTTGCGAAGGGGGAGAGTGGCCATGCTTTCGGGTCGCAGCCTGGCTCCGATGGCGAAGAAAACAAGTCCCGGAGAGTTCTAAGTGGCTGTATGGAGGAGTGAGAGGTCTTCATAACAGGACCCTCTCTGTCACTTCCACGCACCTTCACTAAGTGCTCGCTAGCGCTTCTTCTGAGCCAGGACTCTCTGGGTAATGCTCTGAGAGATCCTACAGCCACGTGTGGAAAGAGGGTGGAAAGCAGACGCTAAATGTACATCACGAGCAGCGTCGAGGGACTCTTTTATTGGCCCAATAACCGAGATGTGTAGCAGAGATTTACGGAATGCATGGAGGGAGATATCGAGTACTAAATTCTGTGTGAAGTTCATAATGGAGTGTTCGGTTAACCGGAGATAAAAAAAATCAATGTACGAGTCTTTGTACGTCTAATATAAGAGGTGTGAAGTATAGTGTGTTCCTCGAATTTTCGATTCTTAATTAAAATACTCGAGCTCCATCACATTTCATCATTCTTCATTCCTTCATATTTTTAAATTAGGAGTGTGATAATCCTAATCAATAATATTAAAAAATTGTGCAATAGACGATTTACTATACTCCTTTCAGGACTATTCCAAATAGTTCCAAAGCTTAGTCAGAGACAGTACCGCCCAGTAAAGCCTCCTGCATCGAAGCAAATTAGCACCTCGAGTAAACAAAACACTATCGGCAGCCAGGGAATAAGCCCGGCCAAATCTGTCACTTGTTGAGGATTATTGGACTTCATCCGCACTTATTCACTGAGGATAGGGGCGACGTAAAACACCGAGAGAAGAGAAACTTTCTTCTTCTTTTCTCAAAAGAGAGTTTCTTTGCGGTGGTGGGAGATGAATATTATCCGGATGGAAAGCTTAGTGAAGAAAAGTTTGTAGTAGGCGAAGAGTTTGGGAAGGAGCTAGGCTGCGTGCAATTTACGCTTCATAGGCATTTTGAGTGCTAGGTTTGGAACTCAAAAAAGTCACTCAAGTCTTCGAAAAGCTTTTAGTAAAATGATGTAATAGTTGGATGGGAGGACCAATATCTTGCATATGAACAGACATTGGCCAATTTTCATAGTATTGGACGCCGAAGATCATGATTACAGGGAAAACTACTACCCGCAAATAAATAGGAAACTCTAAAAAGTTTATTTTACGCAACTTGTAATTAAATTGAATTAATTCTAACCATAATGAATTATTAAATTACTTGCAACTGTTGTTCTGAAAATGACCCTATTTGACGTTCATTATAGTTATTGAAAAGACAATATACCTTTTCACTGGGCACTATACTTATATAGGAACATTTACTTATATAAGGGCATTTAAAATCAGTAAATGATTCAATATCTTTCTTTTACAGATTAGCATTAATTTATTAAATTTATAAATGTATTACCTATCATTAAAGTTATAGTTTAATTTACTTTTTAAATGGTAATTGCTCTTCTTAAATTAAAAAACAATACAAGGGATCACTTAACGTTAAATTTGACCTTTTACTAATTTTATATCCCTGAACACTCCTACGTTTTAAAGGGTAACTGTTCTATTTTAAAAACATATTCTTACCATTTTCAAGCAGTGAGGATTCAAAGAAGTTTTCTTTTTAGTTTCTGTTTCTGAGTTAGAGGCTGAGCTCCTGAGAACTGCACGCGTCCTTACCTATAATGGGATTAGCCTCTCACTAAACAGGACAAATTGACTGAAAAGCAACAGATCTGAATCTTCGAACCGGACCTCAGGAGAGAAATAGCTACAACAACAACTTGGTTGATAGATTGACTAATAATCAATTATAATTTCCTTGGTATTGGAACTCGATTTTATAATGATTAGGTTATGTATTAGGTCTTATTGATAAATCCATCTTAATTTTGTTATACGGTATTTGGTTCGTACTTATGATGTATTTTTAGTCTTTTTGAAAATTGATGGTAACTTTATCTTAAAATTATGGTTTACTAGGAAAATAATTAAACTTGTATTTAAAGTATATTCACAATAACATTTATGAGAAATAAACAAGAAGGTTCAATAAAAATAACCCAAAAAAATATCAAACGCAAAATTTCAATAATGGACTATATATAATTAAATATTTCTTTCAACTCTTTTAACATTGGCATTTTTTATGAGATCAAATTGTAATTGTTTCGTTTAAAAGACGATACTTTTCTATCAAGAACTGTGAATTGTGTCTTGAAAACCACCTAACATTTCTAATATTTTCTGTCTATCTAGCATGTGACTTGGTACATCTTCTCACTGTGGTTAGGTTCAAGTCAATTCTAGGCAGGAAGTCAATTGTGGCTATAGAGTCTCACAGGTTAAGATGTCACTGCATCGTTCCAGCTCACCAGACCCTCTGTACTGGCCTAATCGATGGCAAAAGATGTTGTTACAGAATCACAACAGAGTCGATCAGTTCATGGTATAATCTTACATGAAAGTCTTAACAATAGACCTATGGACGACAAGAAGCCAGGTACATTTGATTGTTGCTAAAATTGGATTAACATGAAGCTGTCATGTCTAAGAAATAAAGTCCTGTTTATTTTATTGGAAAGTGTAAAAAATCATCTCAAAATAAAATTCCGATCATTATTTTGTATATGTGACGTAGGGTAAGTTACGAAATACCGATAATTCGTAACTTACCCCTAAGACATTCTACTTTCTTTAGGAGTGTTTCCATCACTATAGTGTACCAGTTCTCCTATCTTTGGGACTGATTCCATCACTGTAGTGTACCAGTTCTCATTTCTTAAGGACTGGTTCCATCACTGTAGTGTTCCAGTTCTCCTTTTTTTATGACTGGTTCCATCACTATAGTGTACCAGTTCTCCTTTCTTTTGGACTGGTTCAATCACTATAGTGTACCAGTTCTCCTTTCTTTTGGACTGGTTCAATCACTATAGTGTACCAGTTCTCCTATCTTTAGGACTGGTTCCATCACTATAGTGTACCAGTTCTCCTTTCTTTTGGACTGGTTCAATCACTGTAGTGTACCAGTTCTCCTTTCTTTGGAAGTGGTTCCATCACTATACTGTACCAGTTCTCCTTTATCTGAGACTGGTTCCATCACTGTAGTGTTCCAGTTCTTCTTTTTTTAGGACTGGTTCCATCACTATAGTGTACCAGTTCTCCTTTTTTAGAACTAGTTCCACCACTATAGTGTACCAGTTCTCCTTTTTTTATGACTGGTTCCATCACTATACTGTACCAGTTCTCCTTTCTTTGGGAGTAGTTCCATCTCTATAATGTACCAGTTCTCCTTTCTTTGGGACTGGTTCCATCACTATAGTGTACCAGTTCTCCTTTCTTTGGGACTGGTTCCATCACTATAATATACCAGTTCTCCTTCCGTTGGGACTGGTTCCATCACTATAATATACCAGTTCTCCTATCTTTAGGACTGGTTCCATCACTATAGTGTACCAGTTCTCCTTTCTTTTGGACTGGTTCAATCACTGTAGTGTACCAGTTCTCCTTTCTTTGGGACTGGTTCCATCACTATAATATACCAGTTCTCCTTTCTTTGGGACTGGTTCCATCACTATAGTGCACCAGTTCTCCTTTCTTTGGGACTGGTTCCATCACTATACTTTACCAGTTCTCCTTTCTTTGAGACTGGTTCCATCACTATAGTGTACCGGTGGGTCCATTGAGCTCAGCTGCCTAAAATCCTCAAATTTCCCAGAGTGTTCAGTCTTGCTTCCATTAGCTGCCGGGGATGCTAATATTTACTCTAGAAGCTCAGATGTCGAGACATGAGGGAGGCCCCAAGTCTCATGGTCATGCATTACTCTTATGATGAACACTCACACTATCGGACTAAAAGCGTTAGAAGGAAATACATAGGCTATGACGTCAAACGATTTCTATGAAAACTATGAAAAACTAGGATGTTTAAATTAAAGTTGTTAACTTTAAATAAAATTGAACTGTTGAAACATACTCATTCTGTTCATAGTCAGTTAATTACCAAATCCATAGCTTTAAACATATCTTGATGTTCTAAATTTAATGTATCAAGGTTATTCAGAGTAAATTGTTGCTCTAGTTCTAGAGACACTCGCTAGGTGGCGGTAGATTGCCTATGTTGGCATTGTCTCAGTTTACTTCAGGCAATTAAGTCGCGACTTGTAACCTTAGACTCTGGTTCCAGATCTGCCTGTCATAGTCACTATAACCAACCTTTCGCAGTTACAATATTCCTAAATAAAGCATGGTAGATTAATTTGGAAGAACTTTCATCATGTGTATAATATTTTCGACTATGATTCGTATACCTAAATATATACAGAGCTCCTTCCATATAGGTAGTTATATTAACTTATATTGTCAAAACAGGATTATTATACATGGTATACTTTATAAAATTATTATCATTGTACTATATATGAACAAATTAATTTAAATTGGTGAAAATGATAGGTATAAAATATGATATATGAAAAATGCTTTTTTTAAAATCCTTTTATGATTGTATTATTGATTAATTCAAAGAATGATAATTAAATGAATGATAATTAAAAGAATGATAATTTTCTTATATATGATAATTCGGAGCTTACCCTAGTCCTAAAATAAGTATATAATAAACTTCATATAGAGTTAACGTAATTATGCCATTATTATGTTTATATTCACAACGAAAGTGTTCAATTCACAGTTTTGCTGCTATATACGCATCCCCTAAAGGTTAATTCCAGCGTAAGTAAAGGCACCTCTGATACGCCGTGCCTCATTAAATTAGCTTGATAACCCCCCTCCCCCTCTTCTAAACCCTTTGAATACAACCCCCACCTCCCTTTGCATTGAACCCCCTCCCCCACATCCTTTCATCTCCCTAATGGCGGTGGCGGGGGAACAAGAAATAGATTCCTGTTTCGAGAGAGGAAAATGGAGAGCAGAGTGTAACACGATATGCTGAGGGACAAACATTATTAGAGGTACTATCGGGGAAAAGTGAGGTGAACTAGAGATATTTTAGGTAGAGCATTTAGTGGTAGTTGTAACCCACCATTGGGTATTTTACCTACAAAGAATGATGGTTGTTTTAACTCTTCACTGTGCACTTTATTTACAACTATTGGTAGTTGTTTTAACTCTTCACTGTGCACTTTATTAACAACTATTGGTGGTTGTTTTAACTCTTCACTGTGCACTTTATTAACAACTATTGGTGGTTGTTTTAACTCTTCACTGTGCACTTTATTAACAACTATTGGTGGTTGTTTTAACTCTTCACTGTGCATTTTATTAACAACTATTGGTAGTTGTTTTAACTCTTCACTGTGCACTTTATTTACAACTATTGGTGGTTGTTTTAACTCTTCACTGTTCACTTTATTAACAACTATTGGTAGTTGTTTTAACTCTTCACTGTGCACTTTATTAACAACTATTGGTAGTTGTTTTAACTCTTCACTGTGCACTTTATTAACAACTATTGGTGGTTGCTTTAACTCTTCACTGTGCACTTTATTAACAACTATTGGTGGTTGTTTTAACTCTTCACTGTGCACTTTATTAACAACTATTGGTAGTTGTTTTAACTCTTCACTGTGCACTTTATTTACAACTATTGGTGGTTGTTTTAACTCTTCACTGTGCACTTTATTAACAACTATTGGTAGTTGTTTTAACTCTTCACTGTGCACTTTATTTACAACTATTGGTGGTTGTTTTAACTCTTCACTGTGCACTTTATTAACAACTATTGGTAGTTGTTTTAACTCTTCACTGTGCACTTTATTAACAACTATTGGTGGTTGTTTTAACTCTTCACTGTGCACTTTATTTACAACTATTGGTGGTTGTTTTAACTCTTCACTGTGCACTTTATTAACAACTATTGGTAGTTGTTTTAACTCTTCACTGTGCACTTTATTAACAACTATTGGTAGTTGTTTTAACTCTTCACTGTGCACTTCATTTACATTTATTGGTGGTTGTTTAGATAAATAGAACGGGAACAAAAATCAGAATTTTGTCTACTTTTTTTTTGAAACGACAATAAATGAATTGTCAACCATAAGAAAAGTTTTTCACTTTCAAAATAAATTTTTTACAGACAAAATCGTATGGAATTTGATTCGCCTCCAAGAAAGAAGAGAGTTAAATTTTATTGCAAAAATATAAGGATTTAAATATTTATTAAATACTCTTTCGTTATATAATTAAATGGGAAAGTTTTTCTCCTGACTATATATCTTTTCTGGAATAAAAACCCAATTAGAACATATAAGATAGATTAATGGAACACTAAAGCTTACAAAAAATTAGGCTATAGAAATACCTCTCCATGACGTTACACTGTGACGTTCATTTCGGGGTACTTAGTATTTCCCAGCCTCTGTGGCAATGTTCTAGGTACATTCCCCGGTATTTTGAACATTAATTCCCCACTTCCATTACAGGAAACACAAAAGACGTCATTGTTCGAGTTCAAGGAAGCCTTTATTTGCTTTAATTCAACATAAACTGAGAGTCGCAGATTAGGGCTGATGATGACGTCAGAGGCTGGAGTTGATGATGACGTCACTGCATTAGAATATTCGTGAAATAAACAATGTATTAACTGTACTTTTCAATTTTTTTATGATACTATGAATTCCGAATTATTCCTTATACTATTTGAAAGTATAAATATGTATATTGAAAGTAGGTATGATATTTTTTGTTAATTTGAGCATGAATGAGAATATAGAAATGAATTGAAGACACTAAACTACTAATTCTATTGTAATTATTATTGTATATAAAATACATGATATGCATTGCATATATGTTCCATGCTATTTCCCGATTTTCACAATCTTGAGAATGCGCAGTGCGTTTGAATTCGTTAATGCCGAGCATGCGTTAATACCCTCATTTTATTGTTATTCAACAAACCACAAAACGACCATTTATTTTTAGAGTTTCAAAGTAATCGTCATTTATTTCTTGTCATCTTTGTAGAATTTTTAAAAGTAACCTTTATATATTTATATATAAATGAGGATTATTTTGAAACTCTCAACTTAAACATCCATTATGCATTTTGTTATATCCACTAGTTTGTTGTTCTGCACACTCCATGATTGTTTGATGAGCTGGCAGAGACTCTCTAGAGGTGGCTTGCCCCCCTTTTCCACATTTATTTGTATCCGATTAAATGATAAGTGAAATGAAATTAGGGCGTTAAAGAGGTTAAACCGTGAAGCGCATTCTCGAGATTGTGCAAATCAGCTCAGTTATGCGCAGTGTTACTCAGTGTTGTTCAGTGTTGCTCAGTGTTGTTCAGTGTTGCTCAGTGTTGTTCAGTGTTGCTCAGTGTTGTTCAGTGTTGCGCAGTGTTGCACAGTGATGCGCAGTGTTGTTCAGTGTTTCTCAGTGTTGGGCAGTTTTGTCATATCTCTGTCATATCTATGTCAGTGTTGCGCAGTGTTGTCATATCTATGTCATATCTATGTCAGTGTTGCGCAGTGTTGTCATATCTATGTCATATCTATGTCAGTGTTGCGCACTGTTGCCATAAATATTTCAGTATTGCGTAGTGTTACCATATCTATGTCAGTGTTGTGCAGTGTTGCCATATCTTGTCAGTGTTGTGCAGTGTGCCATATCTATGTCAGTGCCAGTACCTGTACATTTCTCGGGCTATGGGAATGTAAATAGAGACTTGTTCAGCTCTTAAAATAACAATGTTGTGGACGTGGAAGTTCCTTTGAGAAAGCTAAAAAGATAATTAACATAGTGAATTATACTGTGAATATCATTATACCTAATGAATTATACTGTGAATATCATTACACCTAGTGAATTATACTGTGAATATCATTACACCTAATGAATTATACTGTGAATATCATTACACCTAATGAATTATACTGTGAATATCATTATACCTAGTGAATTATACTGTGAATATCATTACACCTAATGAATTATACTGTGAATATCATTACACCTAATGAATTATACTGTGAATATCATTATACCTAGTGAATTATACTGTGAATATCATTACACCTAATGAATTATACTGTGAATATCATTACACCTAATGAATTATACTGTGAATATCATTATACCTAATGAATTATACTGTGAATATTATTACACCTAATGAATTATAGTGTGAATATCATTACACCTAATGAATTATACTGTGAATATCATTACACCTAATGAATTATACTGTGAATATCATTACACCTAATGAATTATACTGTGAATATCATTACACCTAGTGAATTATACTGTGAATATCATTACACCTAATGAATTATACAGTGAATATCATTACACCTAATGAATTATACTGTGAATATCATTACACCTAGTGAATTATACTGTGAATATCATTACACCTAATGAATTATACTGTGAATATCATTACACCTAATGAATTATACTGTGAATATCATTACACCTAGTGAATTATACTGTGAATATCATTACACCTAGTGAATTATACTGTGAATATCATTACACCTAATGAATTATACTGTGAATATCATTACACCTAATGAATTATACTGTGAATATCATTACACCTAGTGAATTATACTGTGAATATCATTACACCTAATGAATTATACTGTGAATATCATTACACCTAGTGAATTATACTGTGAATATCATTACACCTAGTGAATTATACTGTGAATATCATTATACCTAATGAATTATACTGTGAATATCATTACACCTAATGAATTATACTGTGAATATCATTACACCTAATGAATTATACTGTGAATATCATTACACCTAATGAATTATACTGTGAATATCATTACACCTAGTGAATTATACTGTGAATATTATTACACCTAATGAATTATACTGTGAATATCATTACACCTAGTGAATTATACTGTGAATATCATTACACCTAGTGAATTATACTGTGAATATCATTACACCTAATGAATTATACTGTGAATATCATTACACCTAATGAATTATACAGTGAATATCATTACACCTAATGAATTATACTGTGAATATCATTACACCTAATGAATTATACTGTGAATATCATTATACCTAGTGAATTATACTGTGAATATCATTACACCTAGTGAATTATACTGTGAATATCATTACACCTAGTGAATTATACTGTGAATATCATTACACCTAATGAATTATACTGTGAATATCATTACACCTAATGAATTATACTGTGAATATCATTACACCTAATGAATTATACTGTGAATATCATTACACCTAGTGAATTATACTGTGAATATCATTACACCTAATGAATTATACTGTGAATATCATTATACCTAGTGAATTATACTGTGAATATCATTACACCTAATGAATTATACTGTGAATATCATTACACCTAATGAATGAATAAAAAAAGACTCTTTTCTCTGATAGTACATCATCACAGTGACTCTTTTCTCTGGTAGTACATCTTCACAGTGACTCTTTTTTCTGATAGTACTTCATCACAGTGACTCTTTTCTCTGATAGTACTCCATAAAACAATATTTCGCAATCCTGCAAACTGCCATCAAGTTCACTATAGAGCATTGCTATTACTTATAGACCGCCAAATATTCATTACCTACGCAGATTGCGGAAAGGTTATATTTTATACGTCATTTATTTATTTGTTATTTATCATCTTGTTATTCGCTTAACTGAAAAAGTATTCAACCAAATTGATTGCCTGAAATTTGGTGAAACGATTGGTCAATCTCCAGTGATCTTCTCGTAGAATTTTGGGAGCGACCTGGTCAAAGGTCAAGGTCATGGTCATTTATAACTCAAAAACTATTAAACTATATTGCATGAAACTTGGTGGGATGACTGGTCAATACATAGGAACCATTTTGTCAGATTTTGGGAGAGATCGTGTCAAAGGTCGAAGATCATGGTCAAGGCCATTTATAACTCAAAAAGTATTCTACCAAATTGTCTGAAATTTGATGGGACGATTGGTCAATGTCCGGGAACCATCTGGTAGAATTTTGGAAGCGATCCGGTGAAAGGTCAAGGTTAATGTCATTTATAACTCAATAACTCAAAAAGTATTTAACTATATTGTATTAAACTTGGTGGGACGATTAGTTATTATCCAGTTACCAATTTTTTAGATTTTGGAAGAGAACAAGTCAAAGCTGCGACGTAGGTATGCGCTCTACCGAGTGCACGTAATCTAGTTATAAATATGTCATCATCATACTAACAAAAGTATGAACAAATTGTCTAATTACGAGCTCATCACATTGACTATTTAACGATTACTCGGTATTGTTAAACAACTCATCAATATTCACCATCGATAATCCGTTACAAATTGAAACCAGTGACCAGGAGCTGTTTTTACACCAGGCAGAATGAGTCGACTGTTTAGGAGTATGGTCGACTGTGAGGATGCGCAAAGATGCGCTGAAGCTATTGTTATGTCCCATCCAGGCTATTGTTGTGCCCCATCTAGGCTATTGTTGTTCCCCATCTACCTGTCATTGCATTGTAGTCCCCTCGTTTTCTCCCCTCATGAAGGGGTTCAATTAGACCCTTTGTTTGGTCAACACTGTGACAGCTCATTCAGCCATGTTCCTAGTAATACTTTTACCTATAGCTTTATAGATGAACTGTCAGAAAAACTCATAAGTGATCTATGTTGATAATTACCAAGAAAGATAGAAATAGGAATTTAATATCTGCTTTGTTGAACTCTCTAGCATTGGGTCATCTTGAACAAGAAGTTCAATTTGTCAATTACTTGGTTTACTCTTCATATGGCTCTTTAATGTAAAATTAGCCTACAAGAGCAAAGAGTTTAATTTGTCAATTACTTGGTTTACTCTTCATTTCACTCTTTAAGTATAGGATTACTGTACAAGAGCAAAGAGTTTAATTTGCCAGTAAATATTAAGAAGGCAAATGTTGACGGTTCACTATAAGTTCTATAGACTCGGAAAACACAAAACACACGCGTTTATTTGTGAGACAATCTCTTTTATTTGCATTGACAGTAACTAATTATTTTACCAAATAGAAATTATAAGTATTACAGAAATTATCATCTTTTGGTTAGGTTCAAGTACTCTTATGATATGGGTTGGCTTTTTAAAAGGACGATTGCTAAGAAGTAGGTTTTAGTTTGGATATACTGTATTTTTTCTCTTTCCCAGTTCAAATAATAGTTGGGTTATTATTTCTGTTAGGCCAAGATTTTTTTTTAAATAATTTTTAAAATCGATAATTTTTTTCCAGTAAATTTTCAAATTGATATATTTCGATAGTTTCAAACTTATGTAATTGGAGATTCTATGAAACAAAGTATGTAGAAGAGATTTCAAATGTATTGCCATTATAGATAAACAATATAATAGTCAAAAAGTCAAATCCATTTAACTCAAAATATTTCATGAACATTTAAAAAAATCATGAAATTGTATAAGGTATAAATTCGGTGACCGAAAAGAAGCCCTCAAGAAAAATGCCCACAGGAAAAAAGCCCACAGGGAAAAATGCCCACAAGGAAATAAACCCTCAGGTATAAAAACTCACAACTACATAATTTTTAAAATACAGAAAAAAATAAAGGTGTTTTAAATAAGGTCATAAGTTTACAAAGGCACGAATATTCAATTAGTTTTTAAGTCTTGTACCTTTAGTCTCATTTTGAAAGCTTTCATCGCTAAGATTAATTGTATACTTGTTGAAATTGATTTTATTGTATATAAATTTGAAAATAAACGTGACTTTCATTTTACCATTTCAATTATATTTTGCCCCCCCCCCCAGGGGCTCTATCCTGAAACTTTCTGAGGTGAATGGAAGAGAAGAGGGGTAGCATCCCTTGGGTTCCGAACTGTTGTAATTTGGATTATGTATTGTCTTTTTTTCATAATTACCATATTTATATTTTTTTAGCGCTACTTACAGTTTTAGAGGACTTATGCTCCTCAACTACGAAATCTTAGATTTTTGTGTTAGGTAGGCTCGTAAGCTTCATTTACAATCACTTCTTCATTTTCCTCTTCCTTCTGTGAGTGCAATCACTGGTGTGTGTGGCCCTTATCGTCAGATTCCTTGTTAAATGACTGCATTCACTGAGTTGTGTTTTTACATCCATTAGCTTTGTCACCGACGGTGGTAAGTGCATGACTTTGTTCATGGAGCTACTTTCTTTACTGACTGCTTCTTCCAGTCCTTTTTCTTGAATTCATTTTTGACGTCGGTGATATAGTCGAAATAGCTGAAAGCTGATGTTGAACCCTATACTAAAATATATAGAAACAACTGTATTTTTCCGTTAGCTTATGCCTTTATTTAAAACATCTTCTGTTTTTCTGTATTAAAATATTAGGTAGTTGTGGGCTTTTTTCCTTGTGGGCATTTTTCCTTGTGGGCATTTTTCCCTGTGGGCATTTTTCCTGTGGACATTTTTCCGTTGAGCATTTTTCCTGTGGGCTTTTTTGTTGTGGGCATTTTTCCCTGTGGGCATTTTCCCTGTGGGCATTTTCCCTGTGGGCATTTTTCCTGTGGGCATTTTTCCTGTGGGCTTTTTTTCTTGTGGGCATTTTTCTTTGTGGGCAATTTTCCCTGTGGACATTTTTCCTTTGGATATTATTCCTGTGGCATTTTTCCTGTGGGCTTTTTTCTTGTGGGCTTTTTTCTCGAGGGCATTTTTCTTGTGGGCTTCTTTACGGGAACCATAAATTCATATAAAATTGATTTTATACGTACTCTCTTATTCGTATTTTCGGAATTACATCAAACAAAATCACAAGGAATGACTTCAGTACAAGCTGGAACATAATCACAGCTAAGCAAGAAGGACTGGAAACTGAAGAGGCAGTAAAACAAACAATCTCCGTTCCTCATGAATTATGGAACAATGTCTGGAACTCCATCCTCAGTTAAGAAATATATAGCACTATTTCTCACCCAAATGCATAATAGTGAGATTACAATATTTGTCTTACCAATTATTTCGTTAAATTGTTATTAATATTTTGCGTTAATTAATTAATTAACTCTTTTCCCAGGTGGAATTTATTCTGTGAGTTGTAAATTTCTAGATTAATATTGGCAAATTATAAATTAAAATTTTTAACTATGAAATAACTAGCTACTGAAAATGTTTATTTATTTACATATTTTTATTATATAATCGAAAGTATATACATTAGTCACTCTCAAACACAGGCGGGGAGGGAAAATCCCCTCAGATCCCCAACCGCGCTAACCTAACCTAAGGTGAATTAGTGTTGAGTAAATCTTGTAAAGTATACATTTTGTCACTATCAACCACACTCGGGGTGGATTCCCCCCCCCCCCTCCCCCCAAAAAAGAATAAAAACAGTTCATTTTTATAGTATCATTATGTGAATTTAAAATCCGCTGGGAAAATTCGACAAAGGGAAAATTACAGCTCAGAAAATTACGCCGGGGAAAATTCCTGTCACCAGATTATGATGGGGAAGATTTTCTGTGAAGAATATTTTCTACATTTCATCAATTAATTAATTAACGATAGTAATTCTTTATTCTCCAGAAGGTTTATATCTTTCAATTCAAAACATTTATTCACTCTTTTTCAATTTCGCTAATTCAATGATTACAGATTTTTAAAATTTGTTTGGTATATGAACTTTTTTATAGGTTTTAAGAATAATATGAAATTAGAAAACTGTTTTTTGAGTAATTACCGTAATTAATGTGCCGCTTTTCTCTGATTGTACCTAGTGAAAAAGGGTTAATGCATTTGTGAATTCCTATAAATATTGCATTATACATCTACATTAATTGCTTTGATATTTATATATATTAATTGTCTCAAATCTATAGATTGTACAAATGTAAATTTATATATTTGAAAAGATCAGAAATTAGTTTCTCCATATTGGGAAAAAAATATATTAACTTGTATGATATAATTGATTCCATAATTGGAAAACAATTTTTTTTTATCGAAAATTGTGCGAATACCTTTCTATATTCCAATACCAGTATTTTGTAGCGACTAGTACACGAGCAACATGATCGAAGGTAACGTGATATTCCTCAAAGAACATTTCCAGAATAAACATGGCGGCTAATTTTTGCTAATGCCACATCATTCATCCAAGGCCTAATTATTGTATAAAAACTTTAAAGGGCCGTACACACGTAGGGTTTTTAGCTCCTCCTACTTTTTCCACGAGAATATAAGAAAAATTGATATAATTATTATTTATTTCAGTTGGTATCCATGATACCTGCAGGTATAACTTTTTCGTTTTTTCTTATATTCTCGTGGAAAAAGTGGGAGGAGCTTAGCAAAAAGTCTGGTGGAAAGACTTAAAAAACCCTACGTGTGTACGGCCCTTTAGATCATTTTTTAATGATTAGAGCTATAGATTATTTATACGTAATGAAAACCTTTATCCTTTCATTCGTATAATGATTCACAATTTGATGTTTTTAGGAAGGATATCTGGATGAAATACCTGACTCCACGGTGTCTGAAAATTCTTCTACCATTGCACTGGAACTTTAGAATGTTTAATGTTTTATTCCAACACGAAGCTGCGAAATTTGCAAGTCATGCTAGACCATAGAACTATGTCGTAAATCATTCTTTGGCAACTCTTTTTGGTAAGTCTTATATGTTTGTGCTATATTTTTTATAATGAAATTGAATAATAGATATTAAATTCAGTGCCAATAATGAGTTTAGAAAATAGCAAGCATAGAGTTTAATTGATAAAATTAGAAAATTACTAATGTAAATTTAATAAAATGAACAATTTTTCTATGATATTTCTACTTTCATCCTTTCCATATGTGCTGAAAATATACTAAAACAATTTCATATTATCAAATTATTATGAATGTAATAAATATATGATTTCATCCAGTGATTAAACTAAAAAAGTAAATGCAAAATATATTTCATAAAATAACAAGTAGAATCAAAATCAACCTCTGAAACTGTATGATTAAAAGTCAGGTATTTTTGGACAGAAGGTAATTAGAAATTTGAAAATAGACTTCAAAGAATCGCCGCATTTGGAAGAACTAGAAGAGAGAGAGAGAGAGAGAGAGAGATGTTTGTTTTTCTTCTCTATATTGAGACAATAGTGGGACAAGGTGAACTGAAACAACTGTGAGACAATATGCCTATCAGAGACTGTGGGTTGGATTGTACTGCTTCCCTGTTTATAATAGGAGTCAATTTCTGTAAGCAATAATGCAAATAAAAAATAAGAACTACTAGACAGCTGAAGAAAAAAGTAACTGGAATAAATTGATTCAATCTTATTAGAAATTTTATAGGTTCAAACTGCATGATTGATTGAAATATTGAACAAAGTTTTTCGTTTTTTCTTTTATCTATACATTGAATTCATTAATTATACTATTCACTTAAGATTTTAATGTGCAAAAATAGAAAAAAGTTTATCAAAATAAATAGAAATAGAAATGATGAAGTCAGTAGAAAGCTGCGATGAAAAGTACCTTCCCATGTTTTAAAATGTGGTCTCATTTAACCATTTGTTCTGGTGGTACTTCTAAGTACCAGGTGACTTACCTGGTGAAACAAATCAAACTATACTGACCAGCTATTTATAGCTTACTTTGATGATTGAACTTTGACCCTTAAGGTTACTTTGACATGTCAAATGAACGAGTATGGACTATGTCATTGAGTTCATCGTCTGATTTCAATTAGTAGTCATAATAAAATTAAGGTAGACGAAAGTCTAACCAACAGGTACAGAACTGGTTGGCTAAAATTACTTAGCGATGACGAAAAGGGTCAAACAATTGTCGAGATCTCTTGTTAATTTTTACCACACTTTGCAATCACTCATGCTCTACATACAAGAATTCTTGTGTTAATTTTTTACCACATTTTGGAACCTGGTACGCTCACTCCACTCTCTCCAAGAACTTTCTTCTGTTCATTTTTGCCACATTTTGAAACCTGGTCACTCACTCACGCTATCCAAAAACTTTCTTCTGTTCATTTTCCCACATTTTGAAACCTGGTCACTCACTCACGCTATCCAAAAACTTTCTTCTGTTCATTTTCCCACATTTTGAAACCTGGTCACTCACTCACGCTATCCAAAAACTTTCTTCTGTTCATTTTCCCACATTTTGAAACCTGGTCACTCACTCACGCTATCCAAAAACTTTCTTCTGTTCATTTTCCCACATTTTGAAACCTGGTCACTCACTCACGCTATCCAAAAACTTTCTTCTGTTCATTTTCCCACATTTTGAAACCTGGTCACTCACTCACGCTATCCAAAAACTTTCTTCTGTTCATTTTCCCACATTTTGAAACCTGGTCACTCACTCACGCTATCCAAAAACTTTCTTCTGTTCATTTTCCCACATTTTGAAACCTGGTCACTCACTCACGCTATCCAAAAACTTTCTTCTGTTCATTTTTGCCACATTTTGAAACCTGGTCCAATCATTCACACTCTCCAAGAACTTTCTTGTTCATTTGTACCACATTTTGCAATCTTATCTACTCACAGACGTTCTCTAAGATTTCTCCTTCATTTGTACCACATTTTGAAACCTGGTCCACTCACATCCGCTCCCTAAGAATTCTCATGTTAATATTAACTACATTTTGACATTTTTGTTCCTGTAGGTTTCACCAGTACGACTCTATTAACCTCACCATCTGTCCGGTAAGTGAAGTGTCATCCATCATGCGCTGGTTCGGGTGGTGTCAGGGGCAACCTCTTGCGTGAAGACCAAAACAAAAGCAAAAACTAACAATCTGAGCCACTTCAAATGGGCTGCATTGTCACTCGAAGAATGGAGTAATATGCCTAATGTGGTGATTACGGAGGTAATTATAACCACTGTATACACTGCCCCAAATATATCTGAAACAAAAACCAAAAAAAAGGTTGACTTTAATGTAGCTAGGTATATTTGATTTATAGTAATTAACTTATTTATTATATATTGATGATGTTAGTTTGATTTTTCTTTTATTCTATGTATATTGCATTTGTCTTTGCTGCTATGAACGTGAACTGAATGTTAAATTATATACAGAATAAGTTAAAATCAAATTATTACCCTTGTAAGGAAAATTTATAATTAGAAGTATAATTTTCTTAGTCGATTGTGATAAATATTAATTGTAATCTATGGTAAAATATTGTGATTTTCATCTATTTTTCATTTTCTAAATATAATTGATTAATTATCACAATTTAAATTATAAAATAGTCCACACGTGCATAATTATAATCAATTGGGAAAGAATTATTTAAAATTCCTTCTAAATTAATTATAATAACTACATAATTCTAAATATGAACATCGATTTCTTTCACTCAATAAATTCCTATTGTGAATTAAATAATTAATACCGGGTAATACTTCTATCATTAACATTATTTAACACTTGTGTAAAACGGAAAAATGGTTAAAAAAGAAGTTAGTTAATTATTCTGGACAACTGTTAGACAATGGAATGTTAATGGTTATAATTAAAGGAATCAATAAATTCTTTTACTTTCAATATATCACATTTATAGAAGATGTATTTATTTTATTTCCATTTTATTTGAAATAGTATAGTAGAAATTCATTTAAATATTTCAATTATTAAGATATTTACTTTTAAGAAATGTGTTTAAAAATATATGATACCAATAGTAAAACAAAATAAATATACTGAAACGTATGAATTTGCAATAGCTACCTAAATACAATTATTATCCAAACAATATGAATTTACTTTTCAATTACATTTATTTAATCTACTAATTAAATAACTGATATCTATTTAAAATGCATTACAACAGCAAACAAATTCATTATCTCCATTAACATTAAAATAGAGTATTACCTACCAGTTCCCACGCTTCATTTATTAATATCTTTATTAAAATACAAGCAGTGATTTTAAACAGTGTTTGCACAGGTAGGTAACTTATTTAGTTATTATCAGGTAAATAATTAGTGGCACAGGGCGGCAAATTGAAGCCACGTGTTGAATACATTAAATAAAGAATAATTAAAAGAGTTCAGCTAGTATACAAATATTTTAAACTCAACTGAAATTACTACTGAATTCAGATGTTTTTAATATACAGGGCTTGGACAAAATAATTGGAACACTTGTTAAATTTGGAGAAACTTTTTTTAATATAGTGTTGAACTCCTTTAGCCTTCAATATAGCTTCAATACGTCTTGATATGGAATCATAAAGCTTCTTGAATTATTTCTTTGCAATTTTAAGCCACTCGTCTATCAAAACCTGCGCAAGCTCCTATAGATGAGAGAATGTGGAGTAACGATTCTTGACTTGTCGCTCGAATATTCAACACAAATGCTCAATGATATTGAGATCCAGAGATTAAGGAGACCATTCCATGCGTTTCAGATCTGTTTCATGCCATTCATGCCAATTTTTAACTTATAACGATATGAACAGAGTGGGTCAGAGAATTATTGTCTTGGAAGATGCTGTCATCTTCAGGAAACAGAGTTTGGCACAATTTGTCCACGTAATCTCTGCTGTTGAACCAAGAGAACTCAATGGTATTGCTGCCCAAACCATTTCTGATGCTCCTCCGTGCTTCACCATTAGAAGAAGACCGACTGGATTGAAAGCTTTTTAGGGATTTTTTTTGTCCTGAAGACGAAAAAAGTAAAAATTGACTCATAAGAGAATATTATTTGCCTCCACCTATCTGGAAACCAGATTTGTGGTTCAGCACCACATCATCCGCTTCTCAACTTTTCGAGAATATAGCAGAGGCTTCATGATTGCGGCTCTTCCATTTTACCCAGCTTTATGGAGCTCAAGACAAACGGTTTTGGTTGAAACTGATTTGATTAGATCCTGATTTAACTCTGCAAGCACCTTAGTTGCCGTAGTTCGCAGGTTTTTGGTTTAAATGCAGTTTTATTAAGGCTTCTTCACACATATCAGGGATCCGTCATATGTGAAGTAGCCTTTATGATCACCGATCTTTATCAAAGAGCTTGGAAGACCGACCATAGCTGCTCTGATTGTGTATAGAAGGTCTTTCCCTTCTTTTCAAATTGTGACATCGTCCTCGATATAGTAGCTCTCCAAAAACCAAAATCTCAAAAGTTTTCTCTTTATAATTCACTTATCCCTCACTATATAAAAATCACGAAATTCAATTATCACCGGAAACATTAAATTTAAACGCTCTTTTATAATAGAATATAATGAAATAACATAAAATATATTCATGTCTGTAATAGACATGCTATGTTAAATTCATGTCTGTAATAGACATGTTATGTTAAATTCATGTCTGTAATAGACATGCTATGTTAAATTCATGTCTGTAATAGACATGTTATGTTAAATTCATGTCTGTAATAGACATGCTATCACCTTAAATCCATGTCTGTAATAGTCATGTTATCACCTTAACCTTATTGCTAAACCTTATCAATATTTAAGGTTAATATCATCGTAAAAGGTGATTGAATATTCAAAAGGTAAGACTCAGTTAATGCCATAACATTACCAAGTTTATTGCAATATAAACCATGGAATGAGGACATATTCAATATGCTTCAGGAAAGAGGAATGCAATAACTAACTATTCATTGTTTTATGCAACAGGAAAAAATTCATTCGGAAGGTATAATATTTAAAAAAACACTCAGTGCCCGTATGATAGTTTTACATTATTGGAGTGTAACTTTATTTTGATTTAGAGAATATCTTCAATCAATTTTATTCTATTTTAATTTTACTTATACAATAACTAAGATGTAAATTGTAATTCGAAATATGGTATTATAAGGTATACATTATTTCCAAAAAAGAAATAATATATGATCTTGGCGAGTATCTCCACATTCTGCATTGTGGCGCGTTTAATAATTTGGCGAGTATTTCTCACTACAATGCCACACTTTGTACCCTGGCTAACATTTCAATGGAGACTTTAATTGCTACAATTAATCACCCTAATTGATGCAAATAAATGAATGGTAAAGAAATTACGCGACTCCAATTATGATAATTAATTTGCTTTATAATCGATAGGTTGATGGACTCTGGACAAATATTATCAACCTAAAGGTGCAAATCATCGTTACTATATTCATTATCGTTATTATATTTATCATAGGTATTATTTTATTTATCATCCTTGATATATTTATCATCGTAATTATATTTATTAAAAATAGAACATTTATCATCGTTTATTTTATTTATCATCGTTTTTTTATCCACAATTTTTTTTATTATAATCGATACTTTATTCATTATTTATATTTTACGGTCATCGTCATTATGTTAATTATAAATAGTCATTTTATTCATCATTGAATTGAATTTAACCCTTATATATTTTATTAATTATCGGTAACTATTTTTTATTAATTATCGGTAATTATTTTTCCAACAGTAATAAGAGTACTCTTTACTTTCCTGTACTAAGAGTACTCTTTACTCCCTGAACTAAGAGTACTCTTTACTCCCCTGTACTAAGAGTACTCTTTACTCCTCTGTACTAAGAGTACTCTTTACTCCCCTGTACTAAGAGTACTCTTTACTCCCCTGTACTAAGAGTACTCTTTACTCCTCTGTACTAAGAGTACTCTTTACTCTTAGCCACTCTTTCCCAGTAATAACAAAGATGTACGTTATGTGTTGACACAGTCAATCGATCTCTGAGTTACAAAATAACTAACTAACTAACTATCCTGTGCTTAATGTAATATAAAATAATAATAATAATATACAAAAAATATTGATATCATACACAATATTAACTAAATAGCAAAGAAATAAAATCATTGTTAATAACAATTTCAGTCTAAATAATTGGCTAGATGTTTTAATAGAGAATTTGTTAAAAATATCTTTATGGAATATATTCTCTAACGGCAACACTCACCATCACACTCTCCATCTCACTCACCATCACACTCACCATAACACTCACCATCACACTCACCATCACACTCACCACCACACTCACCATCACACTCACCATCACACTCACCATAACACTCACCATCACACTCACCATCACACTCACCACCACACACACCATCACACTCACCATCACACTCACCATAACACTCACCATCACACTCACCACCACACTCACCATCACACTCACCACCACACTCACCATCACACTCACCATCACACTCACCATAACACTCACCATCACACTCACCACCACACTCACCATCACACTCACCACCACACTCACCATCACACTCACCATCACACTCACCATCACACTCACCATCACACTCACCACCACACTCACCATCACACTCACCACCACACTCAACATCACACTCACCATCACACTCACCACCACACTCACCATCACACTCACCATCACACTCACCATCACACTCACCATCACATTCACCATCACACTCACCACCACACTCACCATCACACTCACCACCACACTCACCATCACACTCACCATCACACTCACCACCACACTCACCATCACACTCACCACCACACTCACCATCACACTCACCATCACACTCACCATCACACTCACCATCACACTCACCATCACACTCACCACCACACTCACCATCACACTCACCACCACACTCAACATCACACTCACCATCACACTCACCACCACACTCACCATCACACTCACCATCACACTCACCATCACACTCACCATCACACTCACCATCACACTCACCATCGCACTCACCACCACACTCACCACCACACTCACCATCACACTCACCACCACACTCACCATCACACTCACCACCACACTCACCATCACCTCACCACCACACTCACCATCTCACTCACCACCCCACTCACCACTCACCAATCAATATTCACTACTGGTCTTATAACTGTCTAGCACTAATCAATATTGCCGCAATGTTCCTTTAATATGGAATGTTAATAGGAATACCTTGTAATTATTATAACACACTTGGTATCAACTATTAGCCAAAATACATACTTTATAATGTAAATAATATGCTTTTTCTATGCGCTATAATTAACTTACTAAGAGTGAATGCATGTGACTATATTAAAATACTATACAAATTAAGATAAAGAAGAATCAATGGATATGTATAATTTATCAATTACATGGTAAAAATTAATCTGTCATTGTGAGGTGTATGATTAATGTATTACAATGAATTTATTTAAATCATTCACGTTCATATATAAAATAAATTTATACTAAAATTTAAAACTTTTAATTAATTCCAATATGTAATGATTCCATAACAATTCACCTTTCAAAAAAGTAATAAATTCTAAGTTAATAAGTCATTGATGATTAAAATAATGTATTCAAAAATAAATTTCATGTTTAGTGTGTAAAGATTTGAATTACTTATTAAAATTTCTATTATATTTAAGAAGTCATTTATTCACCGAAAATCTTCAAACTTTTTTAATCTAATAATAATTTATTATAAATGTATAATATTAGTTAATATGGAAAAACATTAAATTGCAGGATTTTTCTTCATATTGTTGCATAGGGTTAGTTCCAAGTTATCGGGCAGTTCCACATTTTCGATGATATAAGAAAAAAATTAATAGTTATTATGTAACTTTTATTTTAATTCGAATCCATGATATTTGCAGGTATTATGAATCATATTTGAAATAAATTTCAAATAAGAATTATAATTTTTTTATATGATCGAAAATGTGAAACTGTCCGATAACAGGTAACGTACCCTACCCTCATTCCTCCTCATATTCCCATTAGATGATTTTCTTTTCTTTCCCATTACCTCCTTCATCAAATAATGTTTCTAGGTTTGCTAAAGGGCGGAAACTAATATTCCGTTTCCGCAGCATGTCCAGGCAAACAAATAACAACAACGTTTAGGATAATAAGCCCTCCATTTGGCGACTTACTGCTCACTGTTTATATTTTGATTGTCACCAAATTGTTCATTGTGAAGCTGTCAATGAAATCCTAGGATGATCCGGTCCTCTCCCCTCTCTATCCTCATGGCCCTCAGTTAATAGCGACTCAATCAAAGTGAGACGAGCTGCACTGGATTAGCAATCTGTCTCCGGTAAGCAGTGCGCCACACAAGATGAAATGCGCCATACGGTACTCTGAATAGGACCAAATGCGTCAACCGGCACTCTGAATAGGACCAAAATCGTCAAAAGGGACTCTGGATAGACCAAATGCGTCAAGCGGTACTCTGAATAGGACCAAATGCGTCAAAAGGGACTCTTAACATGACCAAATGCGTTAACGCTACTCTGAACACGACCAAATGCGTCACACGGCACTCTGGATAGACCAAAGGCGTCAAACGGCACTCTGGATAGTCCAAAGGCGTCAAACGGTACTCTGAACAGGAGGAAATGCGTCAACCGGTACTCTGAATAGGACCAAACGCGTCAAACGGTACTCTGAACAGGACAAAATGCGTCAAACGGTACTCTGAAAAGGACAAAATGCGTCAAACGGTACTCTGTATTTTTCCATCACATTCAGTGCGCACTTATTCCTCACATTCAGTGCGCATTTTCCCTCACATTCAGTGCGCACTTATCCCTCACATTCAGTGTGCATTTTCCCTCACATTCATTGCGCACTTTCCCTCACATTCAGTGCACACTCTCCCTCACATTCAGTGCGCACTCTCCCTCACATTCAGTGCGCACTTTCCCTCGCGTTCTCTCTTGCTAGGTACAACATGTGCACAGTGTGGCCACCCTCCACTACCCTCAAAATTTTCACCAGTTATTCAATATCTCCCTCTAAATAAACGGAGGGGTGCAGGGGTGGGTAAGCTGAGAGGGGAGGGGGTTAATCCGAGGGTGTTGGCTTAGTGATAAATGTTTAAAACAACCTACCTCATATCATAATGTAAAACACGTAAATATCCAATGCGAATTATTAATAATAATAATGAATATAAATAATTAAATTATTCTTTAGAAAATTATCATCATTTATTATTTTTTATCTTTTTATGAACAAAATACATACCTAGATATTCATTCAAATATTTAATAAATTGTTGAATAAAATATCTCTTGAATTGATAAATTTTAGTCATTTTACCAGTGAATGAATATAGGTTAAAACTTAATAGTGACTATATAGTACTTATTTCCATTCACTATAAACATAGCAACAGGTATCCTAAATACTATATATTTTTTGCACTATACACAGAGCAACAAGTATCCTAGATACATTATTAGTACTATACACACAGCAACAAGTATCTTAGATACATTATAAGTACTATACACACAGCAACAAGTATCCTAGATACATTATAAGTACTATACACACAGCAACAAGTATCCTAGATACAATATAAGTACTATACACACAGCAACAAGTATCCTAGATACATATTACAATTCCACTACTAAAGAATCCTCCATTAAAAGTCTATCAGACTGAATATAGCAGGCGAAAGTGATCTTTTCATGGTGCTCCAGATCTATCATAAGCATTTCAATTATTCAGTGGCAAGTACCGTTTTATTCTCACATTAATACCTTGAAATTACAAAAGAAGAAGCATAATTAAACGATAAGCTAAGTAATAATTGTCATGCAGCTTACATGAAGCATTGATTGTGTCTCTTATTCATGAATTTCTATACCAGACCCACGCGTATGTCATCAACTATTTAAGATCTAATTCTTATTACATATAATTTGGCTTTTAGAGAGAAATTGAATAATGGAGTGGCTTCATTCATGCTCACTCATACGGACAAATCAGCCAATGGAGCTTTTTTAGTCAGAATGTAAAGAAATTATTAAATATTGTGTATGTTTACCTATATTGTATTTCCTAAGGTTCTACGTAATATATACAATTATTCATGGCGAATAAAAATCCTTAAATAAAATATATTAGAAAAAACAGTTATGAACTAGGTTTGAGTTCAACGAGATTTATGATAGTTGAAATCAGTAAAATAGATCCGTTTTATTTATTTATTTTATTTCTTTTTTATTTAAGTCTTATTTTGTTGAATCGAAGACGTCTGTTTTCATGATTAGAAGGTAACATAAAGTTTCTTAATTCTCACATGTTGCGTCTACAGTTTGAGATTCTTGGTAATTTAAGCCTCATTTAAAAATATAAATACTTGATCTAAGTAGGACTAAGGACTAACCTATGAACTACCTAATTTCCTCAATTTCAAACCAACTCAACTACTTAAGAACCTAAATTTTCATTTTTGTTAACAACCCAAACTTGTCGTTTCCAAATCAACACCAATTTAGCCTGACACCTCTTGGTCAAAGGTGTCAGTTTAGTGCCCAATTAGGTGGGAATGGACAGAGTAACAACCCTGTCGCTCATACAGGACACCCCGCAGTGCAAGCTTTTGTCCCGAACAGACCGAGCGTGAGATGACTCCCGTCAATCTGCGATTCGAAAGCAGATGCTATGAAGCACATTGTAATGGATACTAATGACTGGATAATGGATGAGTTGGGGTGACTCCTATATAGACTTCCTATTGTGATTATCTCTGCTATTCCTATCGTTGTGGCCTTTTCAACGAGCGTTTGATTAATAACAAAATCTATGAATTACCGTTCAATCCTGGACAGATAAATAAGGATGATTTTGATAACACAGCTATTTAAAGATGTTGTGAAGGTTACAGAAAAACTTTTAAATTAAAAAATGTTTATTAATGTAAGTCATGAATAACAAAAGTTATTATGTTCCGCTAAAAGATACAAATATCGGTGTAGAACAACCAAGCAATACCCAGTTATTTAATTGCAAAAATGAGGAACAAATTCACCCACTTTGCCCTTTAACCTTTATGGATTTAGGTATGGAATGAAGAGCCGCTTTTGAGGTTTGATGCTATTTGTATCATGAATAAATAAATGAATCAAGTAATTGCATATAGGTATTCTTCAGGAATGAATTCCAAAGGGAAAATAAGGATAAAATTCAGGTGGCCCCATAGTAAACTAAATAGGATCCCTCTCTTAATCTTCTATGGCCCAACCTTACCTTGCTCTCTGGGTAGGTCGTACGTGGACATATGTTTGCCGACAGTGTTTTGAATTAAGGTGGATATGCAGCTTAGTTATCGAGTGATTAACAGAACTGTATGTTCAAAGGATTGCTGGCATATGACTCTCTCCAACCAAACCAACAGCCAATATATTATTGATGGAATTGCTTCAGGCGATCGTACGTCAGGCAGGCTGGTAAGTAAATAAACTCCTCTCTCTCTCTCTCTGCCTCGCTACACAGGAACACATTTGGAAATTAGTCATCAGATGTCGAGACTTTGATTATAAAGCTGTGTCAGTTGGTGTAATTAAACATTACTGGGAGAAAATGCAATTGGCTTTGTTTTATCAATAAATGTATGCTCCCCTTTTATGCTCCTCCTTAATTAGTTGTACTTGTATAGTTGGATATATTTAAATATACAGAATTATGGTCTACCATTTATGATAGTTTTGTACATTTGTTTTATGGACATTGAAAAATAAATTGGATGGTTTTAGGACACTTCAGAGTTAAAATGGAAAGTACGATTATCAAGAAATAACATATATACTACACTTTTGGGTTTAATTCCCTATTATTAAATGAAGTTTTTGGAATTTGTTATTTCGTGAAACTTTGGTTTTCAATTTTCAAGAGTAGAAATATTTTTTAACGTACCTAAATTTAAATGATTCCCCACTTGATTTTCATTGTTTAATAAACCAATGCATTGCAATTTTAGGATTAATAATATCTAGCAGGTTATTTCCGCAGCGTCACTCTTATCGAACTTATTACTGATAATTCCCGCTGGGTAAATACCTGGCGGTCACAAATTAAAAAGGCGCGAGGAAGATGTCGATGGATCGATCGGAAGAAGAGCAATTTGGAACGACGTGCTGCAGTCATAATTCAGATGAAGACACTTGTCTATCAGAACAATTTCACTTAGAAATAATGATTAGAAGGCGTTGGGCTTAGCACTAAGTCACGTGGCGAAACTAACAAAAGGGTAGCGGTGATGTTGCGGCCACGTGTTGCGGCGCGGCGAAGTGAAACGCGTGAAAGTAATCCGTGACTCTGCAGGTTTGATGATTATTGGCGTGCTGTACCTACCTGTCTCTTTTTCGATGAGATAATTGGTGAACAAAGAAGGTGGTAAAATAGAGTGGGGTGGAATTATCTCATTTTACTAAAAGAATTTTTTTTTAAACTAATTGGCTAGGTAAAATTCAGATTACAAATAAAATTTATCATCAAATTTTGTTCATCAGAACGTTTTTACAAAAAAAAACATTAATACATTTTAACTCATAAATTTGTTATCAATTCATATTAATATTATATCACCAGTGCAATTACATGAATAAAATAATGTGTCTATTGTTTAAGAATTTATAGGTTCTTCTTACAATTCATTTTTTTATGTCACGCAACCTAAAAAAGGCTATTACCGAGAGAGAAAGTAATGGTGGGGACATAGAAGATATAAGAGGGGTATCTGATGAAATCTTCTATGGCCCCACCATAATTAACTCATAGAGAATACACCGAATGTAGAGTGCTATCGTTATATACAGGGTGTTTCATTTCAAATCCGACAAAAATTGACAGCTTGAATAAAATCCCAAAATAAACCCTTTTTCACGAATAACAAAATGTCCAAAAGTGTTTCTTTATCAAGATATTTATACCCTGATTCTAGGGTTATTATTTTACATACACAGGGAAATTCTCGACAAACATTGTTTCACGAAAACCTAAATTACATAACCTGCTTAGTTTTAAAATAGTTTATTTTTCGTTTGCAGGAGTGTCTTCAGATGAGGGTCAGATCTGCATTGAAGCTTTAGACTTCGAACATTATTATTGTAAATTTTATAACATTATAATACGTACTAATGTCTGTTATATTTCATTTTTCATGTGAATACTTGTAAATACCTATGTAAGAGTCCTTTTAAAGATTTAAGTATCTTTAAAACTAAACAGTTTTGTTAATATAGGTTTTCATTAAATAATGTTCATTTTAGGTGAAATTCCCTTGGTATGTCCTGGATACGAACAGACTGCCATAGTATCCTGGATACCAACAGACTGCTATAGTATCCTAGATACGAACAGACTGCTGTAGTATCCTGGATACCAACAGACTGCTATAGTATCCTAGATACGAAGAGACTGCTATAGTATCCTAGATACCAACAGACTGCTATAGTATCCTAGATACGAACAGACTGCTATAGTATCCTAGATACGAACAGACTGCTATAGTATCCTAGATACGAACAGACTGCTATAGTATCCTAGATACGAACAGACTGTTATAGTATCCTGGATACGAACAGACTGCTATAGTATCCTGGATACGAACAGACCGCTATAGTATCCTAGATACGAACAGACTGTTTTAGTATCCTGGATACGAACAGACTGCTATAGTATCCTTGATACCAACAGACTGCCATAGTATCCTAGGTACGAAGAGACTGCTATAGTATCCTAGATACGAACAGACTGCTATAGTATCCTGGATACTAACCGACTGCTATAGTATCCTGGATACGAACAGACTGCTATAGTATACTAGATACGATAGCTTTAGTATCCTAGATACGATAGCTATACTATCCTAGATACGAACAGACTGCTATAGTATCCTAGATACGGTCAGACTATAAAAAAATGTAAATATGAAATTTATATGATATTTTGATATTGATTGAAAATCAAAGTGAGATCTAAAATGGCTTATTCAAGTGATTAAGCATTTAATTAATTTAAAAAAAAGTAATGTCTAACCCATGCAGAGAGTCCCTAAAGTTATAGATATTAATTATAATTTAAGTTAATAACTAATAAGTTTTTTCTTGTGATTCAACATATCTTTTTTGGTATAAGAAATCAAATGGGCCATTTTATAAACTTAATAACAACGTTGGTTACATTTATTTACTTTATGATACTCTATATTGATATTAAAAACAATTATACCTAAAATGCACGAACAAATAATAATGACAACAATATTCAATCAAAAAGACAAACACAATTTTTAACAAAAACAAAACAAAAGTAGGGATGAAGGCAACAATTCATTATTTTTACAATACATTCATTCATTCATTCATTCATTACAATACATATTTTTATCAAAAACTTTTAGTATTTTTCATCAGTTATAATTTGTCGATTACTTTTTCGCGCAGACGATTGAAGAGGATGACCCCATCGTAAGTTACCTACCGATGTCCTACCTGCAAACCATCAATAAAAGAACAACACCTTCCTTGTGCGGAGGTGTGGGAACTCCATCGGTAACATAGTCTTTGCACACGTTACCAATAATAATAAGTGTTCGTAATCAGCGGGAACGGTGCAGCGTAAGTGTCCGAAGCGTGCCACACAGTACGAAGAGGCCGAAAACTGTGCAAGTCGTGTCAGAATGCACACTTTGGGTGTAATGATTGTCCGCTTCAGATCACGCAATAAAAATATCCCGATGAGACTTAATTGGTGGTCTGAGTTGATATTATACTCTATCATGGATTTATTGGATGTTTAGAAAATCGAACACCTGTATCTGTTGAACCAATTAACACAGGTACCTCATTAACATTCCGCTGTGAGAGAAGCAAGAATGTGATACTTAGGGTTCCGAGTTATAGGATTGTTCCACATTTTCGTTCATGCAAGAAAATAACAATTATTTAACTTTTATTTCATTGTTCTCCATAATATATGATGGTATCATATTGATGGGTTTGGTTGAAAATGTGAAACAGTCCGATAACTTGGAACATACCCTGGCGATGAGGGTTATAAAAAACCAGAGAGAATATGTAATATGTAATTTAAGTTTATCCTGTGAGTTTTCTTCTACCCTCTGAATTTCAAGCGAAGAAAAAGACTAAAATACCATTGGGAGGTTATAGAAAATTGTGTGGGCTGTTTTATCTTCGTAGATATCACTTAAACAATTTTCTGGGTATAAACATAAAGAATGTACTCAAATTAAAAATAAAGCATGAATTACTCTAAAGAGTAAGTTAAACTATTAAAAAGAGAAATAACAACAATAGTATATAATGTTGAAAAAATTATTGGGGGCAAAGTATACTTATCGCTCATTTGCGAGAACACTGTCATAACTTTTAAATAGCTATTTTTCAGGAGAGGCATTTTAATACATGTAGTGCACGTATATACATTTAATGGTATATCGTTAGAACATTTAGCCTCTCTAGAGCGTTCAATTTTTGAGCTACAATTATGAACCTTTTTTCCAAAAAATCAGTATTTTAAGATTTATATTTTTACAAGGATAAATCTAAATTATATATTTTTTTGTGTTTATGACGTTGTTCTTGCAAATGATCGATATATTCCTTTCAATTTACTGAATTGTGAAATCTTGAGAGTGCGCTGCGCGGTTTCAACCCTGGAATGCCCAGAGTGCCTGAGAAGCTTGTTCTAGTTAATGGAAAATATATTTAAACTTTGAAAAACCTGACTTGCTGGAAATCCTTGCTTTAATAGTCTAAGACGTATTCATATAAAATCAATGAAAATAATGCAACATATTCTGTTTTCATTTAGTTTTATTATATTTCATTTCCACGCTGAAATCTAGAGCTGGGGTGAAATACATGCTTTACATTTTGATTCACACCAAAAAATAGCTAATGTTGATGTTACTAGTGTGACGTAAAATGTGAAGCAACAGCGGTTGTATACTACCAGGGCTTTAGAAGTCCCACCTGATCAAAAATGATATAAAACAATAATATATTTCAAAACACATCGCTTTATTTTCACGAGCTTCAGCTACTTCAGTCAATTCTTTTTTGAATTACGCATCAATATTTCAAACTGGGCGTGGCCTCTTATAGGCTTTCTGAGTTTTCCAGGGTTGAAAATGCGCAGTGCTCTTTCAAGATTGCGCATTTTGGTAAATTGTACTAAGAATGAATAATTTTTTTATGATGACCATTATTTATAAGTTTAAAATAATAAAAAATGCATGAACTGTTGAATATAATCAGTTAATACAGAAATACGTTTAAATGTCATTGATATTAGATGTTTTCTATCAATGTATGTATAGCCATATTTATATCAGTGGAGTACTCAACCTATAGAATTATTTTAATCATCGATAATAAGGATTACTTTATTTCTATATATACATATATATAAACAATATTCTCCATTAAAATTAATAAGATGTAAACTAGTTTACATTCAATTACGGTTTGCCCATCAAACGGCCAAACGTTTCCTTTCCAAAATATATTCTTTTTCTCTATCATTAATCCAGTGTAGAAAGGGTGTCCGGTAGATCGGCCAGAGTGTTTACTTTCTTTGCAGTTATTCATGAAGCTCATTTCACTAGAGAACATGATTGATGCTCACTTCTCTGTTTGTCAGATCAATATGATGACATGTAGTAGCCAATATCAATTTGCTATGTCACGAGCACCAAAAAAGGGTTTATTCCTAGTGAAATATGTGCGCTGTAGGTTATCATTTGCCAGTTTTAAATTGCCGGTGAAGTCATTAAATTTGTGTACCTGCAATACCTGACTTTTGGGTGGATGAATATGAAATTTATAGCGAATTCATTTTTAACACTACGTACATATTGACTTTATGTAAAAATAATTGTCAGGTGATGTAATTTATGATAAGAATATGTTTTGTGCATCAAATTATATTAGCGAAGTGTGTGTTTTGAACAACGATTTTAAAGTTTAGTAATTCAAAATAGAGCTTTTAAAGTAATTTATTATGATGATGTACATATAGTTAATTCGTGTCCGAAGGTTATAAATAATTCGAATTAGAAGGAATTAGTTTTATTAGATAAATATAATCAGAATTCTTTGTATTACTGCAATGTCTATTTGTTCATAATTTAATGCTGTATAGTTTAACGAATTTATTATTTCATTGAATTCAGATTTCCAATACATAAAAATTTAAATATAATAAATTCAAATTAACAGTACACGCTATAATAGTTTTACATTCGATGAAATAAAATAACTTTTTCATAATCGAAATGATCATTTTCTTTTAATATATTTGATAAAATATAAACTTCAACAATATATTCTAAAGAAAATACGATTTTCCCCCTACTTAAGTATAACAATTAATACTGGATAAAGGCATAGGAGTATATTAAAAAATAATTAATGTACATTGACAAAATAATACATATTCATTTTCCCATAACAATTAAGATATTAAAAAAGTTATTTTCGGTCTTTAAAAAAAAATATAATAAATAAATTTTAATCACATAATTTTTTCTACAAATCAATGTACAATAATATTTCTTTGACTACAACTGATATTACATATTGTCAATTTGTCTTACATTAAAATTCCTATCACTTAAAATATTATTATTTCATACCCTTTATTGCTTTCATCAAGTATTTTTTATATATTGACATATTTTTACAACTACCCATCAAATAATATCCAAAGAATGATAATTTATCCATCAAATTTAATATAAAATGATACTTTTATCCATCAAATACTATCCCAAGAATGTTGTTTATCCATCAAATTCTATCAAAGAAATGGCACCAAATTTTATCCAAGGATGGCATTTCTATCCCAGTATCCCACTCTCCAATAATCACAAGTGGATATTACAGCAAAATAAAAAAAATACCCACAATTTGGCTTCACAAATTTTTAGCTATATATTTGGCGCCAAAAGAACGGACCAATCAAAACCCAGAACTGTTATACACTTATGACGTCACAATTCTCTAGACCAATAGTAGAGCAGTATGCTGATCACGTCACCATTACCAATGTATATTTTAAATCAATGCAATGAGGTTCATTTGCGTAGTATCTACGATATCATGTCGAAAGCCCGTTACTTCTTTGGTCATCTCTCGCGTGCGGCTCACCACGTGAACACTCGCCACCGACTCCAATTTTCATAAATTTCATCGAGATAATTAGTAGGGACACGATTTTCCTGATTTTTATAGTCTGGAGAGGAGAAATTATTGGTGTCATTATTTGCTTTATTGGTGGCTACTTAATTAAGATGATTATAGAGCTGTAATAACTTCACAGGATATGGGCGCTATAGGCTTTACACTATAGGCTTTAAAGAGTTCATACCATAGAAATAAGAATAGTATAATTATTTTAATTTGAAATGCGATATCTTTTGAATTGTTGAAGCTGAATTAAAATTTTAAATTAAGGCAATAAATCGTTTATATATGTTGTATCATATCTATATCCCTCCTTTTATGGTTTCCTAGGTGCAATAATATAGAAAATAACTGGAATTTATATCCTATTTATGCTCAACGCAATAAGGCTTATAATTAATGCTATAATCATCTAAGCTGACTGCTAATTACTTAGCATGGAGGAGACAATTTATTAGTAATATAAACTGTCACTGTAATTGAGACTGAGGACAAATTGTGAGAAAGTGAGGAATACTGAGAATTTTTTACTTCCCTAAATATCGCTTACCTGTCACTATACTGTACACTGTAACTATCACTATACTGTACACTGTACCTATCACTATACTGTACACTGTACCTATCACTATACTGTACACTGTACCTATCACTATACTGTACACTGTACCTATCACTACACTATACACTGTACCTATCACTATACTGTACACTGTACCTATCACTACACTATACACTGTACCTATCACTATACTGTACACTGTACCTATCACTACACTATACACTGTACCTATCACTACACTATACACTGTACCTATCACTATACTGTACATTGTACCTATCACTATACTGTACACTGTACCTATCACTATATTGTACACTGTACCTATCACTATACTGTACATTGTACCTATCACTATACTGTACACTGTACCTATCACTATACTGTACACTGTACCTATCACTATACTATACACTGTACCTATCACTACACTATACACTGTACCTATCACTATATTGTACACTGTACCTATCACTATACTGTACACTGTACCTATCACTACACTATACACTGTACCTATCACTATACTGTACATTGTACCTATCACTATACTGTACACTGTACCTATCACTATATTGTACACTGTACCTATCACTATACTGTACATTGTACCTATCACTATACTGTACACTGTACCTATCACTATACTGTACACTGTACCTATCACTATACTATACACTGTACCTATCACTACACTATACACTGTACCTATCACTACACTATACACTGTACCTATCACTACACTATACCTATCACTACACTATACACTCACTATACCTATCACTACACCATTTCTACAACCATTTTCCCAGGCACAATCGATTGCACTAGGAATTATAAGGAAGGAAACAAGAGCAAATAGTCATTAGTGTTATTATCGACAATGGCTTGCTTATTACACGTCTTATTACCAGACAGTCTGTAAACAAAGCATAACCTGAAATATTGATCTTCACGGTGATAGAAAAAACTATAGACGGTAGTTATTGGGAAATTGCTTAGGAAAAGCTAAAGATTGGGTATGGGGAAAGCTAGGTTTTACTTTTTTACATTGAGATCTATTAAGAATAGGTACCGTCAAAAAAATATTACAATTAAAGAATTGTGACGTCAAAATCAAAGAATCATCACGTCAAAATTAAAGAATTTTGAAGGTAGAACCGCAGAATTAGAACGTCATTTTTCAGAGAATCATGACGTCTGAATCAAAAATGAGTTAAATCATATAGAAGTATTTTCAATTATGGTAACACAGATCTTAATTCTTTTTCTCTATGAATAAGTGGAAAAAATCGAAATGAATCACTCATTTATGCAAACATTTCTTTCAAAATTGTTTTCTAAAACAAACATATTGTAGAGGAACATGACGTGAGTTTCTTCAATTCGAATTTATTCATTTAAAATGTTCAGGCTCATCAATCCAGCACAACAATAGGGTTAAAAACACTACCCCAATCAATCTTCATTCACACAACTCTTTTACCCACTTTACGCTCCCTCTTCCACCTCTCATTTCTAATTCTGTATCACTTTCCGTACGAATAACACAGGAAGGAATAGGTACATAATTAAGCCACTGTGTACTCTATCGTTAAAGAGGAAAGCCGCGGCTAAATTTTTACGTCTGGCCCCAAGAAAATAGCACTGAGTGAATTTCAGAGATATTCGATGAACAAATTCAATTCTCTACATTTTAGAGAGTTTAACAAATGATATTTTATAATTTCTAATTGTTTCTTAGGATAGGATGTTATCTCACAGCGATTTCTCTCTCTGAAAATAGCACTCGTTCAATTCTCTCCACCGTGTCCGTTCCTCATGTATGACCTACAAATTACTCTATTTTGTGTGTTTGTTCCTCACCAAAGGATTGACTTTATTTACATACACTGGCGATAAGTAGAACCAAAGCAGGCACCAGTCACGGACACCAAACACGGTGGGAAAGGGGCAAACTAGGTGGGGGTGGTGAACTAGGTGGAGGTGTGGAACCAGGTGGAAGTGTGGAACTAGATGGAGGTGTGGAACTAGGCTGTGGTATGAACTAGCAGGGTGTCCGGAAATTTCGGTTTTGGAAATTTTGGTCTCAAAAATTTTGGTTTGGAAAATTCTGTCTTAGAATTTTTTGGTCTCGGGATTATAAATGGCTTCTCAACATAAATAGCCGTTAAGAAGTTTGTTGGATCCACTAGTTTTTGTACTGCACACTTCATGATCGTATTATGACCTGGCAGAGTGTGGGGATTCGGGTAGTGGAACTCCCGCCCTATAACATCTAACTGATGAGTTTTATTCAAACCTCAGACCGAAAGTTTCAAGACAGAATTTTCCGCTCAAGTCTCATGTTAAATGCATGTCAAAACTATACCAATGTTATGTATAATTTTACAACTTTTAATGATGTTATCCGCTTTTAATGAATACACTTCACATTTTAGTATTCATAATTTCAACTTTTTCTCTTATTATTCTTTAATAAAATCATTATAAAATGAGACCGAATTTTCATAGAGCCGAACTAGTAGTTATAAGTATGAACTAGGTAAGGGTATGAACTAGGCAAAGGTATGAACTAGGCAAGGGTATGAACTAGGTATAGGTATGAACTAGGTATAGGTATGAACTAGGTATAGGTATGAACTAGGTAAAGGTATGAACTAGGTATAGGTGTGAACTAGGTAAAGGTATGAACTAGGTATAGGTATGAACTAGGTAAAGGTATGAACTAGGTATAGGTGTGAACTAGGTAAAGGTATGAACTAGGTATAAGTATGAACTAGGTAAAGGTATGAACTAGGTATAGGTATGAACTAGGTAAAGGTATGCACTAGGTATGGGTGTGAGCTAGGCAAAGGTATGAACTAGGTATAGGTGTGAGCTAGGTATAGGTATGAACTAGGCAAAGGTATGAACTAGTCAAAGGTATGAACTAGGTATAGGTATGAACTAGGTAAAGGTATGAACTAGGTATAGGTATGAACTAGGTAAAGGTATGAACTAGGTATAGGTATGAACTAGGTAAAGGTATGAACTAGGTATAGGTATGAACTAGGTAAAGGTATGAACTAGGTATAGGTAAGAACTAGGTATAGGTATGAACTAGGCAAAGGTATGAACTAGGTATAGGTATGAACTAGGTAAAGGTATGAACTAGGTATAGGTATGAACTAGGTAAAGGTATGAACTAGGTATAGGTATGAACTAGGTAAAGGTATGAACTAGGTATAGGTATGAACTAGGTAAAGGTATGAACTAGGTATAGGTAAGAACTAGGTATAGGTATGAACTAGGCAAAGGTATGAACTAGGTATAGGTATGAACTAGGTAAAGGTATGAACTAGGTATAGGTATGAACTAGGTATAGGTATGAACTAGGCAAAGTTAAGGTAAATGGATGATTGAAGGAAAAATTTGGAATATCAATACAGGAAAATGTAGTTAGATTTACCAATAGTGAATTGATAAAATTTAAAATAATCACTAGATATTTATATTTTAAACTCTTTAATTTCTATAGCTGAGATTTTAACTTAATTCTATGTTTATATATTCAATTAAAAGTTAGTTCAATCTCACTTATGTGTAATTACTCATTATTTACATTGCTCTTAAAATGAGAAAAATTATCGAGACGATGTAAGCCGAGTTTGAAATTTCTAATTATTGGTAATTAAACTAATTACGATTAGAGGGTACAATCTTTAGAGGTGAGATCTTTAAAGGTAGGTACAATCTTTAGAGGTGAGATCTTTGAAGGTAGGTACGATCTTTAGAGGTGAGATCTTTAAAGGTAGGTACGATCTTTAGAGGTGAGATTTTTAGAGGTAGGTACGATTTTTATTGGTAGTTACGATCTTTAAAGGTGTAGGTGAGATCTTTAAATGTAGGTACGATATTCAGAAGTAAATACGATCTTTAGAGGTAGGTATGATCTTTAAAGGTAGGTACAATCTTTAGAGGTAGATACGATCTTTAGAGGTAGGTACAATCTTTATAGGTAAGAAGGATCCTTAGATGTAGTCTTATTATTGGGGAATTTAAGTTATTGTTTATCTGTTAAGGCTTACAAACCGAGTTTACTATATTGCCACTAAATTTCATTAGTATTTTGTAACCGCTGCTTTTTATGTAACCTTAGCTTTAACACGATTATTCTTTCCTACTGGTTATAATAGTCGGTTATAATTACCAGGTATGACTAATACCAGGTAATAATTACCAGAGTTTCATTGTTGACACAGTTGATCGGCATGCTATTTTTTATCTCATATATAGGTTGGCAACCTCCTCGATCATCTCTCTCTAACTTTTTAAAATGGATTGTGTGCACAAGTGTTAGGCTCAAGTCGTTTCATAGGTAATTACATGTATGTTTCTTTACCAAAGAAAAATATTGGTGGAAGTAATAAATCCAGAAGGATCATTTTTAACTGATAATTTAGTATATTCCCAAGCCCCACTTGCCAATTTTTGGTATGGTGTTTAAAATAGAATAGCAACTGTTATTTAATCCAAATAGGAATATTTATGTTTAAATATCTATTCTCTTGTCTATATATTTGTTCTATGACACATATACTTCAATAAAATTAATAAAAGAATTTGTATATTAAAAATGACCCTCAACCATAACAAAGATTATATATTTTATAGCCGTTATAATATATTATGGTATATAATTAAATACCCAGGTTAAAATATCTCTTTGGATAACATTGCCCCAATATTGTTACAACATTGCCCCAATATTGTTAAAACATTGCCCCAATAATGTTACAACATTGCCCCAATATTGTTAAAACATTGCCCCAATATTGTTAAAACATTGCCCCAATATTGTTAAAACATTGCCCCAATATTGTTAAAACATTGCCCCAATATTGTTAAAACATTGCCCCAATAATGTTACAGCATTGCCCCAATATTGTTACAACATTGCCCCAATATTGTTACAACATTGCCCCAATATTGTTAAAACATTGCCCCAATATTGTTAAAACATTGCCCCAATATTGTTACGATATTGTAACAATGTTGTCACGAGAATTATTTGTATAGATTGTTCTGTTTATTATTCAAGTGTAATTATGAATAAATGTATATCTTAATATTGTTAAATCAACTGCATGTCACAATGATGAAATAATGCAATTTATTAATGTAACTATTCATATACAGTAGTACATTATTAGTTTGAATATCGCAAAGTTACAATGTATAAACTTTACGGTCCTGTAAGCTCAGAATTATTAAAGATTGAAAATAACAAGAAAAGAAAAGATTAAAAATAACTGGAAAAGAAAAGATTAAAAATAACAAGAAAATGAAAGATTAAAAATATCAGGAAAAGGAAAGATTAAAAATAACTGGAAAGAAAAAATGAAAAATAACTGAAAAAGAGAAGATTAAAAATAACTGGAAAAGAAAAGATTAAAAATAACTAGAAAAGAAAAGATTAAAAATATCTAGAAAAGAAAAGATTAAAAATAACTAGAAAAGAAAAGATTAAAAATAACTAGAAAAGGAAGGATTAAAAATATCTAGAAAAGAAAAGATTAAAAATAACTAGAAAAGAAAAGATTAAAAATATCTAGAAAAGAAAAGATTAAAAATAACTAGAAAAGAAAAGATTAAAAATAACTAGAAAAGAAAAGATTAAAAATAACTGGAAAAGAAAAGATTAAAAATAACAAGAAAATGAAAGATTAAAAATATCTAGAAAAGAAAAGATTAAAAATAACTAGAAAAGAAAAGATTAAAAATATCTAGAAAAGAAAAGATTAAAAATAACTAGAAAAGAAAAGATTAAAAATATCTAGAAAAGAAAAGATTAAAAATAACTAGAAAAGAAAAGATTAAAAATATCTAGAAAAGAAAAGATTAAAAATATCTAGAAAAGAAAAGATTAAAAATATCTAGAAAAGAAAAGATTAAAAATAACTAGAAAAGAAAAGATTAAAAATAACTAGAAAAGAAAAGATTAAAAATAACTGGAAAAGAAAAGATTAAAAATAACAAGAAAATGAAAGATTAAAAATATCAGGAAAAGGAAGGATTAAAAATATCTAGAAAAGAAAAAATGAAAAATAACTGAAAAAGAGAAGATTAAAAATAACTGGAAAAGAAAAGATTAAAAATAACTAGAAAAGAAAAGATTAAAAATATCTAGAAAAGAAAAGATTAAAAATAACTAGAAAAGAAAAGATTAAAAATAACTAGAAAAGGAAGGATTAAAAATATCTAGAAAAGAAAAGATTAAAAATAACTAGAAAAGAAAAGATTAAAAATATCTAGAAAAGAAAAGATTAAAAATAACTAGAAAAGAAAAGATTAAAAATATCTAGAAAAGAAAAGATTAAAAATATCTAGAAAAGAAAAGATTAAAAATAACTGAAAAAGAGAAGATTAAAAATAACTGGAAAAGAAAAGATTAAAAATAACTAGAAAAGAAAAGATTAAAAATATCTAGAAAAGAAAAGATTAAAAATAACTAGAAAAGAAAAGATTAAAAATATCTAGAAAAGAAAAGATTAAAAATAACTAGAAAAGAAAAGATTAAAAATATCTAGAAAAGAAAAGATTAAAAATATCTAGAAAAGAAAAGATTAAAAATAACTAGAAAAGAAAAGATTAAAAATAACTAGAAAAGAAAAGATTAAAAATAACTGGAAAAGAAAAGATTAAAAATAACAAGAAAATGAAAGATTAAAAATATCAGGAAAAGGAAAGATTAAAAATAACTGGAAAGAAAAAATGAAAAATAACTGAAAAAGAGAAGATTAAAAATAACTGGAAAAGAAAAGATTAAAAATAACTAGAAAAGAAAAGATTAAAAATATCTAGAAAAGAAAAGATTAAAAATAACTAGAAAAGAAAAGATTAAAAATATCTAGAAAAGAAAAGATTAAAAATAACTAGAAAAGAAAAGATTAAAAATAACTAGAAAAGGAAGGATTAAAAATATCTAGAAAAGAAAAGATTAAAAATAACTAGAAAAGAAAAGATTAAAAATATCTAGAAAAGAAAAGATTAAAAATAACTAGAAAAGAAAAGATTAAAAATAACTAGAAAAGAAAAGATTAAAAATATCTAGAAAAGAAAAGATTAAAAATAACTAGAAAAGAAAAGATTAAAAATATCTAGAAAAGAAAAGATTAAAAATATCTAGAAAAGAAAAGATTAAAAATAACTAAAAAAGAAAAGATTAAAAATAACTAAAAAAGAAAAGATTAAAAATAACTAAAAAAGAAAAGATTAAAAATATCTAGCCAATAAGGTACTGGATGCATTTACAAAAAGAAACAAATAAAAACAAAATTATTATACTCCAACTTTCAATTCATTAACGTGTCTCTTGAAGATTTTTAATCCATTCCGTATAGTATAATGGTAACTGCATATACCACTATAGTATAATGGTAACTGCATATACCACTATAGTATAATGGTAACTGCATATACCACTATAGTATAATGGTAACTGCATATAACCCCATACAGTATAATGTTTCTACAGCTATTGATGACGTAATCATTTAGTTATCGATAATGCTTATCTCTAGCTTATCTCCACTATCGCTATATAGCTGTTTTCGATATAATATCTTATCTTCATATCGATTTGTTTGCTTAAATGACTGGCAAAGATAATAAATATATTATTCATATACACAGAGAGAAAAAGTACAACCCATATGGTCACATCTAATGGGTCACCAATTTATGCTTTGAATCAATTTATTACGTGAGTTGGCTGGACTTTATTTTCATGTGTGTTAAAACAACTATGACGTGGTGTGTCATCAAACATTAGTTAATTCAATCAACTTATTATGAGAGTTAAAAGTTACTTTTTGATAACTTTAATGTATGTTGAAACAACTATGACAGAGTGTATTGTAGTAACTCACAAAGACTGTTAATACAATGTATCTGGTGTATAAATTTACTTACATTAAGAGTTGTCGCTACTTTTTTAAGTTTAGGAGTGAGTCAAAATGACTGTTTTGTTTTAACCCGCGTCAATTTAACTACTTTTAAGTAGTACCTGCAACTCACCACGTAGGTAGGGGCAAAATCAAACCATTCATATAAGTCAAAACAAATCAAATTTGATTTGATTCAACTAATCCTTTCTCTGTGTAGTCACGGGTTAACTCTGAGTTATCGGACAGTTTCAAATTTTCGATCATAATAGGATATAATATATAGTCATTCTTGTTAAATTTTAGTTGTAATTTGAATCTTTGCAGGAATCATAGATAATAATTAAATAAAAGTAATATTATATAATATTTTTATATATGATCGAAAATCTGGAACAGTCCGATAACTCAGAACTTACCCTGAAAAGTTCCGAAATAAGTTTTAGGGGGCCATAGAAGACTATAAAATTTTTTTATCATATAAATTGATTATTATACATTAAATTAAAAAGCAGTGTTATTATATATAATTTGTACTTACATATATTCTCATTGACACTTACAGATACATATAAATACATTGCCGTTCATAGTTACTTTTATTTCATACAATTCTACACATGGCCTATTCTTCACTCTCTCATAGTTCCATTCGGTGCAATTCATACACGTTACTTCCCACTGGGGTACACACACTCACAAAACACACAAAAATGATGATAATAATGTATCTTGAGTGTGTAGCGGGGCACACCGCCTTTCTAGAATATTAAAAGTCAATATTTGTCGGGATGAATATTTGATGTCTCTGTAGATACGCCTCTCAGCAACATGCGTGTGTGGCTTGTGTGTTCACTGCATGTGCTCTCTGTGAAATTGGTGTGAAATAAAGCAGTTAATATTAAAAAGCGGAAAAGATCTATTTGAGAATCCCTACTACAAATAGGCGCAGGTGATTTGAAAAATATCGGTAGGCATGTATTATACAGTAAACCTTTTTTTAAAATATGTAACAATACTAATGTGTGCTTTACTATGTAAAACTTAATCAAATGTATAGGTAACTGAAAAAGAAAACATATACATATATAGAAATAAAGCATACTTTTTAAAATAAATGTATATCTTGACTATACTATCTTGCATATTCAGTAAAGGGTTAAAGTTAAATTATCGAATAATTTTCATAAAAGAACATATTACAAATTTTATTTCACTATAATAACCACTGAGACAGATTTTGATCTGACGAAGCTATAAACAGTTAACAATATTTTTTTAGTGTAATATTAAGTTTTCATGAAACAATATAACCTAATTCAAAATATCCCATTTTCGACACAGAGCAGAACTGATTTTCCTCCGTGAGATTCAATCTGTATTCTAATCTTCAGAGAGCAGTTAGCAATTTGTGGAGAGAATTTTCGGAAGAAGAGAAGGGTTTCGCGAAGCACGTACACACCATCAAAAGTCGCCGTTAGAGCCAGGATTAGACCCTCTGACACGAGGCTAATATCGTCCAAATTGCTATAAAGGTTAACAGCCATCGGGAGATGGAGCAAAAGAGCCAATCTTGCGCCTGATAGGATGGCTTGGATGTGTTAATGTGGGTACCTGAGACCATATCCCTGTGATATAACCATATCCCTGTAATGCTATCATATCCCTGTAATGCTATCATATCCCTGTAATGCTGTCATATCCCTGTAATGTTATCATATTCCTGTAATGCTATCATATCCCTGTAATGCTATCATATCCCTGTAATATGACCATATCCCTGTAATGCTATCATATCCCTGTAATATGACCATATTCATGTAATACTATCATATCCCTGTAATACTATCATATCCCTGTAATATGACCATATTCATGTAATACTATCATATCCCTGTAATACTATCATATCCCTGTAATGCTGTCATATCCCTGTAATACTATCATATCCCTGTAATATGACCATATTCATGTAATACTATCATATCCCTGTAATACTATCATATCCCTGTAATATGACCATATTCATGCAATACTATCATATCCCTGTAATACTATCATATCCCTGTAATGCTGTCATATCCCTGTAATACTATCATATCCCTGTAATATGACCATATTCATGTAATACTATAATATCCCTGTAATACTATTAGATCCCTGTAATACTATCATATCCCTGTAATGCTGTCATATCCCTGCAATACTATCATATCCCTGTAATGCTATCATATCCCTGTAATGCTATCATATCCCTGTAATGCTATCATATCCCTGTAATGCTATCATATCCCTGTAATGCTATCATATCCCTGTAATGCAATCATATCCCTGTAATGCTATCATATCCCTGTAATGCTATCATATTCCTGTAATGCTATCATATCCCTGTAATGCTATCATATCCCTGTAATGCAATCATATCCCTGTAATGCTATCATATCCCTGTAATGCTTTCATATCCCTGTAATGCTATCATATCCCTGTAATGCAATCATATCCCTGTAATGCTATCATATCCCTGTAATGCTTTCATATCCCTGTAATGCTATCATATCCCTGTAAGCAACACATATAAACTGTAAGATAGTTATATGCATATCAGTAATGATCGTATATATCTACAATATGCCATCAAATTCCTGTGTTGCTATAATTTCTTATATTGCTGTCATATCCCTGTCTTGTAACCAATTCGAAATAGGACTATATTAGCCTTCTTCAATTCTAAATCTTTCTAGTAGGTGACATAAATGGACGAAGGTACGGTTAGGCACTCTTTCCAAAAGTCTGAATCTCGTTTCGAATGAAGTTAGGGAGATGTAATCCGATGGCAGAGCCTGAGGGCTTTGCAAGAAGTCCAATGATGAGGTTCTTTTTGGACATCTCCAAACTTTTACTCCATCTAATCTGAAGAAATCTCAAAAGACCTTCCAGACAGAATCTTGTGGCAGAGTGAAATTCGAGTGCAAAATAATGTACTGGAAGACAGGCAATATTGAAAAAAAGGAAGAATTCAGTTTTGATGGAGGTTTAGTTATAATTTATCAGGTTTAAAGATTGTACACAGCTACACATTTCGTGAAAAATAGCAGTTATGTTGCTATAACAGTTTTCAAAATCTAGATTTAGATCGAAAACTTAATGTTTAATCAGCATACCTTAACTTTCTTTGAGAATTCTAATGATGGTTCAAAGGTATGATATATAATTTATAGAGGGGTCTACAGGCACTTCTCTAATGATCGACTACGTCAAATTTATATAATAGTTATATCTCTCCAGAATTTCAGTTCTCCAAGCGTATTTTTTTCCACCATCTTAATTTGGGGCCATCAGCGTTTTCTCCATTGGCGAAGTGATTGGGGTGATTAGATTGGTGAGTGGAGAGCACCATGACTGGTGATTATAGAGACTCTGTTTGCCGATAGGATGTTTGCTTTAGTAGAGCAAGAGAGAAAAAGATTTAAAGGTTAATCAAGGGCTTGTATTTACGCATTCGACGCAACGCTCTCAAAAGAATTAAACCGTTCTTTATTATTTCTTTGCGAAACAAGGACAAGAGGTAATTTTTAGCGTCGAATTAGTTTAATTTTTAATTGAATTTGAATTTATTATTAACGAAATTGAAATTCTAAACTCTATTACAAGGTATCATTTTGTTATTACAAAGTGTTATCGTGGGCCTAACGAAGATTAAGAACAGATCCTAATTAATCTTCTATGATAGGTTCAATTTCTTTTTTAATGATTCTAATAAGATTTTATATAAATATATCCTAAAATTTGACCATTATTATTGAAATTAAATGAAAATGATTTCTTTAGATCCACACGATGATCATATCACAGATATTTCAATATTTAGTAATTCAAACAGTGTCGAATATAGAGACATTCTCGTTTATATTCTGCAAATCATTGTGTATTTCAAACTATATTGAAATACCTTCTGTCCTTCTTCCTACCACATGTTACCTTTAGATTCTCCATTTTCAGCAAACAAGAAATTCAGCAGGAAAACCATTCCAGCAAACTTTGCAGAGCCGTTTGCAAGATAGCTCAAGCATCGACGTGCCGAAGAACGTCTCAATTGAGCCTTAGCGCATCCCGTCCTAGGGCTTCATATCGTCTGATTCCGAAGCACAGGCATCTGTGACAGAATGGATTCTCCGTCCAAGACGATTGGAAACAGGTCTAACAATGAGAGAGATATTGATTTCTTATGCTTCGACGGTTCACTCCATTTTAAATCATTTTACATTCTCAAATTGGAAACGGAAAAGTTTCTCCTGTTATTCTCTGGCTGGAAGAAGAGATATTGTGTTTTTATTGAGCGGTATCGAAAAGCCGATACTTAGATATCGGATATTTTATACGCTACCTATCAGAACAAAGATGAAAATGTTAAAAAAGACAATATTGTGCTGATACTGTATTTCTTATAAATAGGCTGTTGCTTCATTTCTCTGATTTACTTTTTGAAATATAAAATTAAACGTTTTAGAGTAAGTTCATACATTATGAAGTGATTAATTAAAGTACATAACTGATTGTAAACGATACAAATTATGTGTATTTTATAAATAGCTATACCTTCAAGAATATTTGCATATGAGTATAAATAATATTGTAAAATTATACATTTTATTTGTCTTAATCAGGAAAAAAAGACTGCTATTGATAAATTATTATTATCTAATACAATTTTGAAAGCAAAATTTTTCCTTCGTTTAATTAATTTTGCGCAAACAAATATTATCGACATCATTGTTCAAATCCGTAGCTAACGCGTATATCAATTGACGATTTGAAATAGTAATAAAGTTCAAATCAGTAATATTGGAGCCTGGAGCACCATTCGTGTTTCCTAATTTAATTGCTGACAAAGTAAACACCGAATGTATCTATTGGAAGTCCATGCTATCGAACATTTTCATCGGTACAGAACGCCCAGTCAGAAATACACGCTACGGATTCAAAACCGTGTGTGAGGCCCATAGTACTAGTAGATAAAACGCCACGTTTTCACTGCCCAGTTTACGCCTCTTCAATTAATTACGGTTAAATGAATGGACGGCGGTAGAGACGCTGGTATAGACTGCAAATTTGCTTTCCATTCATTTAACCGCGATTAATTGAAGAGGCGTAAAATGGGCGGTGAAAACGCAGCGTTTTCTAGTATAGAAGAGGCCTAACCCTCAAGCAAATTAAAGTGGGGCCATAGAAGATTAAGAGGGTTCTCATCTTAATCTTCGGTGCCCTCAAACTAATATTCTATCAAGGGTAGGACTTCCGCGGTCTTAAATCCCGTTGCGCCTATTTTGGAACCTATTGTCAGTTCGGAACCTATAACTTAAATATATTTTGTATGGTAATGAACATCAGTGAGCAAGAAATTGAATGCAAAATATGACACTGAAATAAAATATCATAACGTACCTTCGTTCATTTTTATCAATGGATTTAAAGGTCTGAACTATGAGTTATAAATATAGATCAATGAATATTTATTTGGCAGCGAGAAGGGCCAGCTGAGACCCTCTATTTCTCGCACATAAGTAAATAAACATCCTATGGACAATATATCTATATTCTAATGCAAATACACAGCCATACTGTTGTTGATATCCAGTAAATTATATCGTGACTGTTTCTAATATATGGATAAAATACTGATATCAATTGCATTTATAAGTTATCACTTCATTTGGCTGGGAAACAGTTACTTGTGTCGGTGTTGTACCATCAAAACAAGACTCGAGTGTTTACCCAAATGCTTCGACTTTAAGTAAATAGAATCCGGATCGATTAATATATCTATATACATATATATAAATATACCTTTATATATGTAGAGGAACCTGCTTCATTAAACTTAATCACGAAGCTTTATTTCCACCATGGGTTGCAATTATCCGTATATGAAGTAAGATAATTATGTTTGTTCTATAGTTTAGTTGACATAATATATTTACTCTACCTATTGTTCTACCATATCGACTTTATTATCCAATTTTATTATTTAGTTATCTTTGAATGCAGAAAATACACTAAATTGTCTTATACCCAGAGAAAAAGTTATGGTGGGGCCAAAGAAGATTGAGCCTCAACTTAATCTTCTATGGCCCCACCATTTATTTTCATCGCATACCAATATTGAAATTGAAGTTGATTATTTGTTTTAAATCGTTTTATTAGACATTAAATTAAATGGGAATACCGGAATAAGTTATAATTGAATTCATTTAATCATAATAAATGACGTTTATAAAATTGATTTTAACTGATTACCAAAATTTAATATTAATTTTAATATTCATAATAAATCAATCAAAAGATTGAAAAATAGCCATAAATAATATAACTATATGATAATGTCCCGTAGTTAATTTCTTTCTTTGTAAATAATAGCATAGAAACCGTAGACTTTTAGCAAACAGACATTTCATATTAGATATTCTATTATAGTGGTTCCATATACATGTATCTTAAATATATATGTATATCATAAATTATTCCTTGATAGGGTAAGTTACGAATTATCGGTCAGTACTACATCTTCGGTCATGTAAAAAAAAAAATATAGAAAAATTATTATCATTAGATAGCACTGTGTAATAGTAACAATTTTTATGTCGTTTTTTCTTATATGATCGAAGATGTAATACTGACCGATAATTAATTACTTACCCTACAGTTTTATTGAGTTACACTCAGTATATTTTTTAGTATTAACAGTATACTATTTCTTTGAAGATAGAAACAAATAAATATGATTTTTAATATTATAGTTCATGTGATATCTAGCTACATTTTTAAATTATAATAAATATAAGATAAATAATAAACAATAATATACAATCTGTGAAAAAATGATCGGAAGCAAAGACTTCTAGTGATAGAGGGTTAAATTTAAAATTTAAATTACACAGTTCGTGACCCGTTGAGTCAGTGTATATTGCCATGAATTGCACTCTTTTGTAATGAAATAATTTTTTACTGAAGAAACAGAAATTTGAAATACTGAATGGTAATTTATAGTCTGTTCGTATCTAGGATACTGTAGCAGTCTGTTCGTATCTAGGATACTATGGCAGTCTCTTCGTACCTAGGATACTATAGCAGTCTGTTCGTACTTAGGATACTGTGGCAGTCTCTTCGTACCTAGGATACTATAGCAGTCTGTTCGTATCTAGGATACTATGGCAGTCTCTTCGTACCTAGGATACTATAGCAGTCTGTTCGTACTTAGGATACTGTGGCAGTCTCTTCGTACCTAGGATACTATAGCAGTCTGTTCGTATCTAGGATACTATGGCAGTCTCTTCGTACCTAGGATACTATAGCAGTCTGTTCGTATCTAGGATACTATGGCAGTCTCTTCGTACCTAGGATACTATAGCAGTCTGTTCGTACTTAGGATACTGTGGCAGTCTCTTCGTACCTAGGATACTATAGCAGTCTGTTCGTATCTAGGATACTATGGCAGTCTCTTCGTACCTAGGATACTATAGCAGTCTGTTCGTACTTAGGATACTGTGGCAGTCTCTTCGTACCTAGGATACTATAGCAGTCTGTTCGTACTTAGGATACTATAACAGTCTCTCCGTATCTAGGATACTATAGCAGTCTCTTCGTATCTAGGATACTAAAACTTTTCCATTTAGTTGTCATAGAGTTCATTTTAATTACAAAATAGAAATAATTTCTTTCTTATTTGTTCTGAGGTAAAACATACAAGTAAGCAAGCAGGATTAACAGAGTAATGTAAGTATATAATTATTTGTAGAATAGTAGATAGATTACTGTAAATCTAATCTATAAATCATTATGTGAACAAAGTTAATACTTTGTTTATTAGGAAATATACATTATATAATTATACTGTATAACCTAATGATATAAAAGTGAGATTACCTTTCAAATATTCCTGTTTATAATTTAACTTTTTAGTGGTCCTAATTTTCGTCATTAATATCCCTATTCATTCATTTAAATTATATTATTTGTAAGATTTTATATCTTCATTATTGTTTTATTCACATCTATTGAATATTTTTGTTTTACAAGATGATGAACAAACCCTAAAAATCTCATTTCAAAATTTTAAATAATCTATAAACCTCAATATAAAATAAAAATAATTTTATCACTTCATTATTGATTTATCAACAAAATAATTTATGCATTATTTTAACGGAATTTAGTTTCTTTTTATGTTTAATATGGTTTAAATGTACAATATAGTTAATAGTAATTTAAATATAGTTATTTGCAAGTGCCATATATGGAACAATTTTGAGTCTAGGATTAATACTTTTAAGATGTTCTGGATCAATTTTTTCTTATTTTCTAATGTTAAATAATAAATAGTATAGTTTAGTGATGACTAGGGTTGTGACAATATGCGTTTAAAAACACAGATCCCCAAATATAATAGACGGATTGAATTAAAGATTATTGAATGGTTCTACACTAGCGGTATATAGTATTCGATACCATTTCGTTACTTTTCGTCTATGATATTCTTAAGATCTTTGATTTAAAATGCACATTGTCACAACCCTAGTGATGACTATATAGACCATAGCAAGCTTTCCTGGTCAATAAGGGAGCCTAGGGTTCTGTATCGTGAAATATGTAGGTATAGGATCTATCCTACTCTCGTACATACGAACACACTCAACACGAACAAACGTATGTATCGATCTTACGGAGCAGACTGCACCCCCCCCCCTGTGATGTGGAGGGGGGGGGGTACCAGTGCATCTCATGTTAACCATCAATCTAAGTGTTTTTTAGATAGGGTAAGTTACTAATTATCGAGCAGTTACACATTTTCGATCATTAGAAGGATATAGTAAATAATTATTATTATATAACTAGTGTATTTAATTACTGTGATATACTTTTTATAAGATCGAAAGTGTGGAACCGTACGATAACTAGGAACTTGCCTTACAAATACTATCTCCTTCGATAAATATATTTTCTATCTAGATCGAAAATTCATTTTCTTTATTGTTTAAAATAAGCAAAATAGTAAGATAAATTTTTAAGCTTCCAGGTTTCATGGGTAGAATTTTCATTAAATATATATTTTTAATGTTGAACTTATTTATACTTTTTCTTGGTACTTTTATTATATAAGAAAACGAGTATAGAAATTCTTATAAAAATTCCACCACTCTTCTTCCACCCCTCCCCCACTCTTATTACCACTTCTCCACTCTTCCACCACTCTTCCCTCACTCTTCTACCACTTCCCAACCACACCTCCACCATCCCTACAACAACCCTCCACTATTCCACCATTCTTCCACCGCTCCACACTCCCCCACTCTAATCTCACTCTTCTCTCCACTCCCCCATTTTTCCCTTCTCTCCTTCACTCTTCCCTCCACTCCCCCACTATTTGCTCCAACACCCCACTCTTACCCCACTCTTCCCACTACTCTTCCCCCATTCCCCCAGGGGTTGCTCCCTGTATTCATTACATCTCCTTTGTTTTTTTTATGGTCACAAGAAGTAATTTGTGTCCGAGTCACTACAGTTTATTGGCCAATTGACCAGAAAATTGACTTTTTTCCTTTGCTGGTCAATATTGTTAGTGTAGAGACTGTTACTTGTTACTAGTCTGTTACTCGTTACCAGTCTGTTACTTGTTACCAGTCTGTTACTTGTTACCAGTCTGTTACTTGTTACCAGTCTGTTACTTGTTACCAGTCTGTTACTTGTTACCAGTCTGTTACTTGTTACCAGTCTGTTACTTGTTACCAGTCTGTTACTTGTTACCAGTCTGTTACTTGATACAAGTCTGTTACTTGTTACCAGTCTGTTACTTGTTACCAGTCTGTTACTTGTTACCAGTCTGTTACTTGTTACCAGTCAGTTACTTGATACCAGTCTGTTACTTGTTACCAGTCTGTTACTTGTTACCAGTCTGTTACTTGTTACCAGTCTGTTACTTGTTACCAGTCTGTTACTTGTAACCAGTCTGTTACTTGTTACCAGTCTGTTACTTGTTACCAGTCTGTTACTTGTTACCAGTCTGTTACTTGTTACCAGTCTGTTACTTGTTACCAGTCTGTTACTTGTTACCAGTCTGTTACTTGTTACCAGTCTGTTACTTGTTACCAGACTGTTACTTGTTACCAGTCTGTTACTTGTTACCAGTCTGTTACTTGTTACCAGTCTGTTACTTGTTACCAGTCTGTTACTTGTTACCAGTCTGTTACTTGTTACCAGTCTGTTACTTGTTACCAGTCTGTTACTTGTTACCAGTCTGTTACTTGTTCTAATGAATACTTGTAGTTAATTATGCAGGTGATTTTTCCCAAGGTAAATTATGCACAAATTAATAAATCACTGCTTACGATTCTCGTATTCGCATAAAAGTATTCATTATAGTTTTTATACATTTGTAACATGTTTTATTAGATTATACATGGAATAAAAAGGATTTCTGAAATTATGTTTGTATTATCATCAAAATCAATTTGCTATCATTTTTTTTTTCAAGAATTGTTCTACTTTCAATTATTTTTTTCTGTCATGTAGAATTATTCTTTTATTGATATTTAAAATTATATATCAATATCTATAATTTGAAAATTATAAATTTAGTCAATATCATAATTTTCATAAAGATGTCTATTCTATTTTTGAATAAATATTTAAATTATTATTAAATGAATAAATTTAATTTTAAAATATTGGAGCTTTAAATAGGTTGTTTTATTCCTATAATTCCATTTCCACTTATTAAAGTCATTTACCTTATAAAAACAATAAATCACTCACTTTTGGGACCCCGCCAATCTCAGGCAAGAAGAATTAATTCCTGGAATATTAAGGGGTTATTCCAGGAATAAATCCTTCTTGCCTGGGATATTTTCTTATTATCATTAGAATAAAGCCTTCTTGCCTGGGAAATTTCTTTATTATCCTAGGAATAAAGCCTTCTTGCCTGGAATATTTCCTTATTATCCTAGGAATAAAGTCTTTTTGCCTGGGATATTCTTATTATCCCAGGAATAAAGCCTTCTTAACTGGGATATTGTAATTATCCCGCAGGAATAAATTTTCTTTCCTGGTATCCTCATTCAAGGATACCGTATCCAATCTGCATCCCAAAAGTACTTCCGACTGCGTAAGTACCGTCACTAATCAGTACTGGCTGATCTCCTACTGATCACAGTACAACTGATCAGTCAATAATCAAACTAATCACTGTGACTAACTGATCAGTGGCCTGGGCAAATCCTAGGCACTTTATTTGTGCAGTCAAAATAGATTAACTTTGAACTAGGGTAAGTTACGAGTTGTCAAACAGTTCTTCAACTTCGATCGTAATAGAAAAAATCTAGAATAATTCATTTAACTTTTATTTTATATGTAAATATATTTTCTTATATGATCGAAAATTTGGAATCGTTCAATAACTCGTAGCTTACCTCATTTCAGTTCTTTAATTTTTAGTACTAATATGTATACTATATTAGTAGAAACTCATGTTATCACATTTAGTATAAATAATTTGAAAAATATTTTTTAATAGTAATTTAATTTTTATTCATAAGTAATGAAATTAAATTTTGTGAGATATAGTTTTATCACCTTCATTATTTATTTCCTTTAGTTGCATTTAAATTTAAATTGCTTCTCCACTCTTAATACGTCTGAGGTAATTATATGCATTGATTGTAAAAACATCAGTGTTTTAATTAATTAAAGTATTTTATAGATTGTTTTTCAAACTTTTGTATTTCACTTTTAAATTTTGTAGATTATTTTCAAATTTGTGTAGATTATTTTAAAAATTTAAAAATTACATTTCTCAAATTTTTGTAGTTTATTTTCAAATTTTTGTACTTTATTTTTTATACTATTTATTTAAAAGAATGTTTATTATTTACTTTGATCACTTAAAAAAAAGAGTCTAAAAGAAGAAGACAGTTAGGAAAATAGCTACATGAAAAGTTTCCATATTCAGATAAGGAAGCTCATGGGTGGAAGAAAGCTACTCCGAGACAATATCCATCGAATGTCATAAATAAGAGGAAAATGAAGAGCTTTAAATTAATATAGTTTGTGTTCAATGTCTAATTTGGAAACAAAAGCCAAATCGCTGACGTCAAAAGGAAATCAAATACAAGGGACTCGAAGAAGCAGTCAAAAAGGAAAGTGGCTTGATGAACAAAATCACCTACCACTGTCGGTGACAATGCTCATGAATGTAGAAAAGCTACTCCGTGAATGCAGTCACTTATCAAGGAATGTGACAAAAGGGACACAAGCACCGGTAGCTACACTCACTGAAGGAAGAGGAAAATGAAGAGGTGATAGTAAAAGAAGCCTACGAGTCTACCTAACACAAAATCTAAGACCTCGCAATTGAAGAGCATAACCTTAGCGCTATCCTCTAAAACACAAGTAAAATACATCCAATAATAGAATTATAGTTATAAAATGATCATCAGAAGGCAATATTAAACACAATTTTATTCAAGAAACCACCATTTTATTTAGAATAACAAAAAATACATTGTAACATTATATACAACACTAGAAAATTATGGTACATCAATGTTCATATATATATATATTTATATTCATATAATTTCCTTAAGTTTAGTAGTTTTTCTTAAGCTAAAGATACCTTTAGAGTCTTTTTTCCAGCCTAGAAATGAACAATTTACATGTCTATGGTACATTATAGCTAATAATATGGTATATATAGAGCTTTCTGTTGGTATGAACAAAATAGTATTTACACACAGGGTTTATATAGCAATGATAACTTGTAAAGGGCCGTACATACGTAGGTTTTTTTTTAAGTCTTTCCACCAGACTTTTTGCTAAGCTCCTCCTACTTTTTCCATAAGAATATAAGAAAAACCTATATAATTATTATTCATTTCAGTTAATAAATAAATAATAATTATATCGTTTTTTCTTGTATTCTCGTGGAAAAAGTAGGAGGAGCTTAGCAAAAAGTCTGGTGGAAAGACTTAAAAAAACCCTACGTGTGTACGGCCCTTAAGTGTCCTTGCTGTGGATTCTTTTATTTTGATTTATAATCGGAAAATCAATTTTAATTTAGTAGTGCTTTAACGTCTGTTTCGAAACCAAAGTCCATATCACTGATATCAAAGAAGATATTAAATACAAGGGACTGGAAGAAGCAGTCAGAAAGGAAAGCAGTTCTAAGTCAAAATTGGAAAATTATAAGTTTTAGAGTTAGTATGATACTTTTTAATTTAACTTAGAATATCAATTGTAAATTTGTATTGGCTTAATGTAAGATACCTAATAATGTACAATATTTAGCTTTAAGAAGTAAGTTTATATATTGCACAGTATTTGAAAACAATAAAGTAACTGAATAGTAACAATATCAGAAATAACTAAAATTAAGCACCTCATTACAATGGAAAGTAGAAAATTTAATACATATCGAAATATTACACTTTCTTTCTCAACATTTAATTATACATTTCTTTTATATAATTCTCAAGAAATTGTAAATAAAGTTGGATATAATAATTCAAATAAAAATAGCATCAACTCAGTATTTTAATTAAAATTTAGTAAATCGGGTAAGTTACGAATTATCGGTCAGTACTACATTTTCGGACATATAGGAAAAAACAATATTAAAATTATTATTATTAGATAGCACTGTGTAATAATAACAATTTTTATTTATATGACCGAAGATGTAGTATTGACCCATAATTCGGAACTCACCCTATTATTAAGAAAAAATTAAAAGCGTCAATTTACCAAATGTGAATTAAATATGATCAAAATTTCAATAGGTTAATATTAAAAAAGGCTTTTAAATTTTAAAACATATTAAATAATTAATGTATTTCATTCATTTTTTTTTTTTGGTAATAATAACCTATAGGAATGTTCATCAGGCATTAAATTCACATTTGGTAACTGTGACTTTACCCTAGTCTTGTTATTGAATAATTGATACAATTGATAATTATAATATAATATTAATTTATAATTAATACAATTGTTTCATGAAAAGATATTAGAGGGACATACCATGGAAAAATAGTTTAAGAATTTTAAGACAACATTGTTGATAATTTTGAAAACCTATAAAAATTTGTTCCGTGTTTTATATTAAATGAAAGAGCGTTTTGAAAAGTTAATTACATAGAAAAAGAAATTCCTATAGTTACAATAGTTAAGAAATCACCTATAAACCCTACAATTATGAGCTTTTGTGTTATTATTCATTGTAAACAAGTGGAAAATGGTTATAAAATATCAAACATAGTAAATTGAAATAAGACAAAAAACCTATATCCTAAAAATAATTCTTAATTCTTGACATATCACATGCATTGATATTTAAATTATAGAATTATTTGTTGGTAGAATTTGGAGCTAATTGACGAATAATTTTTATCAAGTATTTTAATTGTAACCCTCGCCACCAGGGGTGACAGAGGCGCTAGAGTCGCTATAATTTATGCTATATTTCACCCCACGTTACCCGTAAAAAGAGGAGCTAAAATCTCACTGCACACATTTTTCGGAGAGAGAAGTTAAGAGGTTGGAGAGAGAAGATGGAAGAAGAGAAGAGAGAAATAGAAAAGAAAGGGGGAAGGAAGTGACAGAAGTATAGAGTAATAATTCAAAAATAAGAATTTACGTTAGATAGAAAAACAAAAATAACAGAAATTTCAGAACCTACTAGGCACCAATCCAGTGAAAAAGTAACAATATTATGACGGTTAAAATTTATCTTTATAAAAATATACCATACAAATATATTTAAAAAAGAAAATGGTGTGCAATGTATCAATGATAAATGGGAAATACTTCAGTTTTAAAGATACGTGATAAACGTTTAGAAAATTATTATTGTATATAAATATTTTGAAGTCTTTAAGCTTTTTGATGAATGGAGAGTTTAGTATAATGGACTAGAGTGCATAATACAGGGATTATCTGTCCTTTATACCATATATAGGGTATTTATAGTTGGTTTTACCCTCCTCCTATAGCCACTCTTTCTGTCAAATGATTTTCATTGTGAAGAACAAGAATGGGCGGGTTGAGCTCCAGTCTACAGAATGAGCTACAAATTTTATGGTGGGAAACTCGGCGTCATGAATAGATTATTCCCTTCAAAATGGGGTGCGGGGTTTGGAACGTCTCGAAATTTCGAAAATGGTGAGCGTGAAATAAATACTTGATAAAACTAATATTGAATGCATTATTATTGGTACCAAAAGAGAAAGTTATGGTAGAAAGATTTAAAGTCCCAACCAAAAATTTCCCTATGCGGTACTTGATACAAATAATGTAAAAAATAATTCCAAAAAGTATCCTATCCTTTCTAATTAAAATAAAGATGTTTAAAAGAAATATTGAGTGATTTTCTAATAATTTTAAGACATTTTAATTCAAATGATAAGAATAGTAACTTAAAAATTTCCGAGGAATACTAATCAAAAAATTTGATGACAATGTTTCTAATTTAAATACTAAAATTAACAAAATTTAGGCTCTTAAATTAATCAAAAAATATATACTGTGAAATTTTCTAAATCTTACTGGGAACATTAGAAACGTTTTTCTTTGTCAAAATTAACTAAATGAATTAAAGGTGTTAAGTTACAATGCTTATTAAACATATTTAATTATCGGTTTTATATTTTGGTATTCACTTCAGGTTATGAATTTGATATTGAATTAATTTTCAAACAAATATAGGGTAAGTTTCGAGTTATTGGACAGTTCTACATTTTTGATCGTAAAACGAAAATTAAATAACTATTATTTAACTATGATCGAAAATATGAAACCGTCCAAAAACTCGGAAGTTACGCTATGACATTGAATAACTAAAACCGCTAAAAATTTAGAATTACTAAATCTTCCTTTAGGAAATCTCTATAAACTCGACATACTATAAACCTCTCATAATCGTATACTTATCAGTATATTCGGCATATGAAGAAAATGCAAAAAGATGTTATCGTTTTAAACCGATATACCAAACAAAATAGGTTTCAAAATTAACTTCTATGCCAAATTTATCGCGGAGAATCATCGTAGCGATAAATTTTGCCGTGTGGTAGGGTAGGTTGCAAGTTATCGGACACTTCCACATTTTCGGTCATATAAGAAAATATTCATATAATTTAATATTTTAACGTTTATATTTTAATTGGTATCCATGGTACCTGAATTTAGTATTTTAAATTGCTACTTTAACTGGTATCCATGATAACTGCTGGATACCGATTAAAATATTAAATTAGTTATTTTTTCTTATATGACCGAAATTGTAGATGTGTTCATTAATTCAAAACTTACCCTATGCTACCTATTTTATTAAAAAAATTAATACCATTATTTTAAATCATTAAATGGAAATAGAGTTTGCTGAAGATATTGTTTTTTTATGCTAAAAATTGAGTGACTCCAATTGAACCTTTTCCTTATTATATTTCAGATAGAAATTATGAACAGCTATTTTAATAAGTATACACATATAGCATAAGATATTGTATATACAAACAGAAAAACTCGAGAATAAATTACTTTCCATTGTACAAATCTTAACTATTTTGGCATTCACGTGTAACATTTTCCATTACAATGAGAAACTGTTCAGAGAGAGAGAGAACTTTGAAAATGATTTTTCAAAACCACATTGAAGATTAAGGCGCATCCTTCACATAGTTAACAGAACACATATTTAATGTTTATATCACCACATTATATCTCATTAATTATCAAAGAGACGTTGCCGTTGGTTGATGGTGATACAACGATGGGGAGTAGTAATGCTGGTCAGGACCCATGGGGTTCTGGGGACCACCAACACCCGTGGTTGAAGACGTCGGCGGCAAGGGACTCAGGGAGTTGTAAACACCGTTGTAATCCTTGTTTTCAGAGGAAGGGGCCGATATGATTGAGGTGATGCTAAATGGATGGACGGATGCTTGGTAGTCTTTCAACGCTCCATAATCTTTGAGATAGTTCACGTGTCCATTTGCATAATCCTTAGGATATGGTAGGAAGGAAGGATGAAGTGGAGGAGGCAAATCATGTTGTAGTTGGTGGTGTAAACTCTGAGCGTTGTGGTCAAGGTATTTATTTTCGTGGCCGTATTTATCGTGGCCGTACTTGTTATCTGCTAGAGTGGTGTACTTATCATTCACCTGGTACTTGTCATTTAATTGGTATTTATCAGTAGCGTGGCTGTTGTATTTATTATCATGCAGTTGATAGTGATCGATTTTACTGTATTTGTCACAAGGAGCGTATTTATCAGATAAAGGAGTTGCAGAAGGATGTACACCATAAGGATTATCCGTAGGTTCTAGTTTCGTGGCCGCTTCCAAGAGTTGATTCATGCTGTTCACGTTATCCGACCCTTGTGGCTGCTGGTGATGATTGTTGGGGTGCGAACCGGTGGCTGTTGGCGATGACATATTCAAGTCATGATTTTTACCTTCGATATCGTCGTCGTGGGATTTTGTTGCCGCTCCTGGAGATTGATTATGAGCCAGACTTTGATTAGCCAATGCGGCTAGTTTCTTCTCTTTTCTCTCCGCTTTGAATCTCTTCTGCCGTCTCAAGTAACAACCATTTTCGAACATATTCCCAGACTCCGGATGGAGTGACCAAAACGAACCCTTACCAGGCTTGTCTGGGGTTCTTGGAACCTTAACGAAACAGTCATTAAAAGATAATGAGTGTCGTATGGAGTTTTGCCATCTCTGCTGATTTTGTCGATAATAGGGGAATAAGTCCATTATAAACTGATATATTTCAGCTAAGGTTACAGTTTTAGTTGGGGAATTCTGTATTGACATTGTAATAAGGGATATGTAGGAGTAAGGTGGCTTTGCATGGGTATATGATCGGCGATAGGTTTTATCCTGTCTTGCTCTCTGGATGGCTGAGGTTACAGGACTATCGGCTTCTTGTAATTCACGTGAATAGGGCATCATTTGGTTCATAGCTCCCATTCCACCCATTCCAGCGGACATACATCCACTCATGCTATTCATCTGGGTCATCGATGATGGGTTCATGGGGGGAAAACTGCCCATGGAGCCCATGCCAGGGCTCATACACTGACTACCCATACTCATACCCCCGATTCCACTCATGGATGAGGAGAAATCCATGTTGGACGAGAGTCGTTGTTGGTAGCCGTTCATCATCATGGGGCTCATGGTGTTCATATTGTAGTGTGACTGAGCCATTGGAGATATAGGAGGTGGAACTGAAGTCATAGGAGGCATACTTTCATTATAGATTTTCTGCGATAGCATTTTCTTGGCTACACCATCGAAATGGGTGAAACACTATGGGAATAATTCAGACGCTCCAGCAACTTATTTCAAGAGTTAACTAAACACAGGAAATAACTTGTATAAAAAAGACTTCACACAAACTTTTCTACTAACAACACACCGAGACACTATGACGGATTTCTCACTGATTTTTCGCGGATTTAGCACTTTTGTTCTAGAAAACTGAAACTCAACAGGTCATTTGAGGTGGAACAGCTAACACTTGCCCGCACAGTGCACTGAGAGAAAGTACGCCAAATTGAATGACCAAACACTTATCCTAATCATATGTGTACGTACAGAGTTTGAGTTGGTCTTGTTTAATTCTGTGATCAGCTATAGTACTTGTAGCACTCGCTGGCTGTAATAACCTCTGGGTTGTCCCAAACCCTGAGTAAATATACTCTGTTTGACCAGATATCGCTTGCTCCTCCTTGGCTTTCCATCCACCGTTATCGGTGAGGTTATTGGCTAGACTGGTCCAATCCCCTTGCCAAAGGAACAAGAATGCGCATCCGCCAGCCAATCGGCGGCTCTCAGCTGATCAGGGTGGTAATGGAAGGCGTGCAGTTTCCAGAAGATAATGATCCTAGTGCGCTAGACGAGGGGCGGAGCCTGTCTCTACTGAGGGTGAAAAGGAGGTCTTTCGGTCGACTTGGCCACACCCTCTAGTTTCTTGGTCCCGCTGCCCCCATCGTTCAACCCCCACACCAGTGATCATTTGGGCCGTTAGCTTCGCATTGGTAAAGCGCTGGAGCCCATTACGCTTCGCTATTTCATTGTTGTTGTTTTTATTCGTTTAATTGGTAGCGAATATAGGATTTTGCTGAACAAAGACTCTCGCTTTCTCCTCTCTGGAGTTCATGAAAGACTGTGCTATCGATATATGAATTCACAGGCAATGCCTAGCTAGACTTGCTGCTACAAATTATCAAAATGATAGCTGGATCTTTATACACTCAGGGTGGAAAACTCCAGCGAATAATATATAACAAATTCTGAAGGGAAAACTTCTGCAAACAAACTTTTCTAGTAGTTTTCGAAAGGAATTCTCTTTTGTGGAGAGTATATCGGTGCGAAAAATACAAAGCAATATGCGATAATGATTAAAGTTATGATAGAAAAGTAGTAAGTAAAATATCATACGATAAGTATATGGGATTATAACAAATAAAAGAAAATATCATCATTCCAGTATACATAATAATATAAAATTTGTATAATTGAATAATTATGAATACGTTTCTCATTCAATGTAAAATTAATTAGATATTCAGTAATTTTCAAAATTGAACAATTATGGCAAAATTATGAATTTGTTTATTAAGAATGAAAATAAAAATTAAACCAATAAATAATATACATATAACCTATTTTGATTAATGTAAACGATTAAAAAAAGGATTTGAAAATAAACAATTCGATTTGATTGCTGAACTGAAAAACTTATATAAAAAAAACTCTGAATTTGTTGAACGTTAACAATTTTACCAAAACAGATATAGCTTTCGAATGCCAATTGAGATAGACTCTAGTGTACCCGTTCCGTCAATAATAACAGCGTTTCATTTAATTATCACAATAACTACCTTATATATACTGCTGCTAAAATAATAATCAACTAACTAGTCTTCAATCGAATTTTAAGTTAAACTTTTAAGTTCACTCTGAAAAAAATTAAATTTATTTGAGTTACTTTAGTTTCTATAAGAAATGTGCTAGAAAATTATTGTACAAACAAAATAAATAATTACAAATGAACACTTGAATGCTATACATTTTTACAGTAATACTTATTATAGTAAAAGATTAATAGAGTAAGCTCTGAGATATCGGACAGTTCAACATTTCCGATCAAGTGAAAAGGGTAATAATAATTAAATCTCTTTTTTTTTTCTTATATATATCGAAAATGTGAAACTGTCCGATAAATTGGAACTTACTCTATGTGTTTATTTCATAGGTATATTATAAGAGGTATAATAAATGCAATAGACAGTAGGTATAGAGTTTGCCTGGAGAATAAAATTCAAATTACCTTAAGACATGCATATGTCAGGTGCGCAAACAGTAATTTACATATATGTCACTTTTTAAATAAAGTACATATATGGAAATGGAATGCAGAATATTTCTGATACTTTTAAGCTCCATCTTTTTAAGTAATAAAATATAAATTTTAGGGATAACTAAATCGTAAAGATTATTACTATAATTTTTTTTTAATAAATAATATATGTATTATGTTACACTGTATTTTGAAAAGTATATTGTAATACGTCATTAAATTATTTATCATACAAAATTAGATATATTAAATTAATAGCATTTTCTCTCTTTAGGGCAAGTTACGAATTATCGGTCAGTACTACATCTTCGGTCATATAAGAAAAACAATATTAGATAGCACTGTGTAATGATAATAATTTTTATATTGTATTTCTTATATGAACGAAGATGTAATACTGACCGATAATTCTTTTCTTGCCCTAAATAATTTATAAAATATTCTAGTGAAAAAAATTTAATTGGTAGAAAATAAAGTTAATAATCAATTTGTATAAACAAATTTTAGTACACTTTTTGAAAGATAAAATTATATGTGCTTTAACAGAAATTCATTTATTATTGCAGTAGATCATTTATGATAAAGTAATTGTTTTTATTATTTCATACTGTGAAAATATTAAAAAAATTCATAATTTTGTATTTCCTTACAGCTGATAATTATATACAGTAAATAAAATTAAAATAGATCAATGAATTCAAAATTAATTCCAATATTAATACATTTTTAGAAACATACATAATTTTATGAGCATTTTTTTTCTTATAAAGTATAACGTTCCAACAATATAAGTTCGTGATAGTAATTCAGAACATGTAAAAATTAACAGTTTTTGCGAAAAAAAGTTGAATAATGAATAAATAAATTTTATATATATACATGCAGTATATGAGTAATCATAATATTATATATCATATATATTTAATTTATTGCAATTTTTTCACCAGGCCTCATTGGGAACACAAGCTATACAAAATAAGTCAAAAGTCCACGGTAATTTTACTCTCTGATTCACTGTTCCACTTCCGTTTGCTTATAAACCTGTGGAAAAAACCTAATTATGTATAAATCATTTATTTATGGATATACTGTTATTATATTTATAGTGAGGATGAATAACATTATTATGAATAGGTAAATTATATATAATGATAAGATCTCTATTTAACTTCATGGATGCTTTCATTTTGATGATTTTTTGGGTAGGCTTTAATTATTCCTGAGTATATTTCAATGTTCTCAGTTATTATATTGTATGTCACAATTTCCATTAATATCTTCACCTGTGCATTTTAACAATAGAAAATTGCTGCATTAATTTTAATGTTCAAACTATTAGAATACCAATGAACTTTTAAATAACAGTCACCAAAAGGCAACAGAAATAAATAACATATGAAGGAGTTGTCCCTGATCTTCTTACGACTGTTAGGGACTCATAATTAAATAAATAAACAAATAAATAAAATAAATAATAAACTTTTAAATGTACAATTACATACTAGTACCTGTTGTTCATCCATTGAGAAGAAAATGATATAATGAGTTTATATTAAAATGCTATTTCGTATTATCAAGTAACAACAAAATTATATTTTAGTCTGAAAAGTTAAAACTCTGATATTTTATTATTCCGAAGCCATGAAACTTCCACGGAGTTTTGTTGTTAAGAATAATGTTACTATTGATGATGTACTATCAGAGAAAAGAGTCACTGTGATGATGTACTATCAGAGAAAAGAGTCACTGTGATGATGTACTATCAGAGAAAAGAGTCACTGTGATGATGTACTATCAGAGAAAAGAGTCACTGTGATGATGTACTATCAGAGAAAAGAGTCACTGTGATGATGTACTATCAGAGAAAAGAGTCACTGTGATGATGTACTATCAGAGAAAAGAGTCACTGTGATGATGTACTATCAGAGAAAAGAGTCACTGTGATGATGTACTATCAGAGAAAAGAGTCACTGTGATGATGTACTATCAGAGAAAAGAGTCACTGTGATGATGTACTATCAGAGAAAAGTGTCACTGTGATGATGTACTATCAGAGAAAAGAGTCACTGTGATGATGTACTATCAGAGAAAAGAGTCACTGTGATGATGTACTATCAGAGAAAAGAGTCACTGTGATGATGTACTATCAGAGAAAAGAGTCACTGTGATGATGTACTATCAGAGAAAAGAGTCACTGTGATGATGTACTATCAGAGAAAAGTGTCACTGTGATGATGTACTATCAGAGAAAAGAGTCACTGTGATGATGTACTATCAGAGAAAAGAGTCACTGTGATGATGTACTATCAGAGAAAAGAGTCACTGTGATGATGTACTATCAGAGAAAAGAGTCACTGTGATGATGTACTATCAGAGATAAGAGTCACTGTGATGATGTACTATCAGAGAAAAGAGTCACTGTGATGATGTACTATCAGAGAAAAGAGTCACTGTGATGATGTACTATCAGAGAAAAGTGTCACTGTGATGATGTACTATCAGAGAAAAGAGTCACTGTGATGATGTACTATCAGAGAAAAGAGTCACTGTGATGATGTACTATCAGTGAAAAGAGTCACTATGATGATGTTCCATCAGAAAAAAGAGTCACTGTGATGATGTACTATCAGAGAAAAGAGTCACTGTGATGATGTACTATCAGAGAAAAGTGTCACTGTGATGATGTACTATCAGAGAAAAGAGTCACTGTGTTGATGTACTATCAGAGAAAAGAGTCACTGTGATGATGTACTATCAGAGAAAAGAGTCACTGTGATGATGTAGTATCAGAGAAAAGAGTCACTGTGTTGATGTACTATCAGAGAAAAGAGTCACTGTGATGATGTACTATCAGAGAAAAGAGTCACTGTGATGATGTACTATCAGTGAAAAGAGTCACTATGATGATGTTCCATCAGAAAAAAGAGTCACTGTGATGATGTACTATCAGAGAAAAGAGTCACTGTGATGATGTACTATCAGAGAAAAGTGTCACTGTGATGATGTACTATCAGAGAAAAGAGTCACTGTGATGATGTACTATCAGAGAAAAGAGTCACTGTGATGATGTACTATCAGAGAAAAGAATCACTGTGATGATGTACTATCAGAGAAAAGAGTCACTGTGATGATGTACTATCAGAGAAAAGAGTCACTGTGATGATGTACTATCAGAGAAAAGAGTCACTGTGATGATGTACTATCAGAGAAAAGAGTCACTGTGATGATGTACTATCAGAGAAAAGAGTCACTGTGATGATGTACTATCAGAGAAAAGAGTCACTGTGATGATGTACTATCAGAGGAAAGAGTCACTGTGATGATGTACTATCAGAGAAAAGAGTCACTGTGATGATGTACTATCAGAGAAAAGTGTCACTGTGATGATGTACTATCAGAGAAAAGAGTCACTGTGATGATGTACTATCAGAGAAAAGAGTCACTGTGATGATGTACTATCAGAGAAAAGAGTCACTGTGATGATGTACTATCAGAGAAAAGAGTCACTGTGATGATGTACTATCAGAGAAAAGAGTCACTGTGATGATGTACTGTCAGAGAAAAGAGTCACTGTGATGATGTACTATCAGAGAAAAGAGTCACTGTGATGATGTACTATCAGAGAAAAGAGTCACTGTGATGATGTACTATCAGAGAAAAGTGTCACTGTGATGATGTACTATCAGAGAAAAGAGTCACTGTGATGATGTACTATCAGAGAAAAGAGTCACTGTGATGATGTACTATCAGAGAAAAGAGTCACTGTGATGATGTACTATCAGAGAAAAGTGTCACTGTGATGATGTACTATCAGAGAAAAGAGTCACTGTGATGATGTACTATCAGAGAAAAGAGTCACTGTGATGATGTACTATCAGAGAAAAG